>QMIH01003332.1:21944-39652 GCA_003987875.1 Clarias batrachus
TATATATATATTTTTTTTTTAATTCTTATTTATTTATTTATTTATTTATTTTTTAATTATGGAGTATTGTTTGTAGAATTTTGAGAGAAAATGAATTTAGTGCATTTTGGAAAAAAGGTTATAGCAAAACAAAATGTATGAATACTTTTCGTATGCACTGTATACAGTATCAGCAATTCAGTTTAAAAGTCAAGCAAGGTTTTTTTTTATGTAAGTGAAAAATGTTACAGATCAAATCTATCTGTCTTTCAAGTATCTCTCAGTTTAAAAAAGTATTTTATCTATTTTGGCTTAATCGCCTTAATAAATCTGTGCGATTCATCATCTTTATAGCACATCATTTTTAATACACTTTGATGAAGCACTTGTACGTGGGGAGTTCAAGTCAAACCGGGACCTGTGATAAAATGAATGAACTGCTGAATGAAGTCATAAAACCACCTGACGTTTACAGAAATAAGTGTAAGAGGTGCAGAAGTACAGGCCTCTTAGCCGCAGTAAAACATCTGAATGGTGCAAACATGTTAAAGTCCTGGAATGACGATCGCGGCCGAGTCTTGGGCGGTAAAGGAGTTCCTGGAAAGCCGCTTCCAGAGAAATGAAATGAAAAGTTTTTTTTTTTTTTTAAACTCTCATTACTGTGTGCTGTCATTCTTCACAATCAAAAGTCCCGATTTGGCTCGAACACCCTGGTGAATGGTTCAAAGTAAACAATATAAGGTGCAAGGGTGCATGTTGAAGGCCATAATGTGTATAAGTTGCTGGTCAGTGTTTCACACCGCATTTACTTTATAGCCATCAAAGTCCTTGGTGAAAGAGCTTCACAATTACACTGTCCAGTGCTTTTTGGTGTATCACTACTAGACATCTCTCTTTTCTCTCTAGTGTGTGTGTGTGTGTGTGTGTGTGTGTTTTTTTTTTTTCTTTTCATTTTTTGATGTTTGTAAGCATCTGAATCTCTGTCTCAGTGGATTCATGCTTGGATGGAGCAGTGTGTGTGTGTGTGTGTGTGTGTGTGTGTGTGTGTAGTGCGACTCTGATGTTTGATTTGTTGATTTGTTACTTTGGCAGCCAAAGCAATCTGGATCAGTGTGAGGTCTCAGAAAATTTTGTTCAGTGTCATGTCTCCTCAGTCCCGTTCAAAGCAAGTAGCCAGTTTAATGTCATTTTGTAAAGGTCAAATGTACCGTATATTCCGATTTATTTTTCCTACTTCCAGTTTAAATGTACAGTAGATACCCTTAACGGTGGTCTTTATTTCAATATATAAAACTCTCCCTATGTTATTACATTACGGGTTTCTTTTCATGTGTATTTAATTATAGCCGATAGCAGTAAGCAGGATTGCTGCATTAACTGGTGTTAAGCGAGAGCGTGTCTTTCATGTGGATGGGTGTGTGTGCATGGAAAGACTCATTACCAGCATGAATGGATATCGAATATCAGAGACGTAGAATATTGTCCATTGACATGGTGTGCACGCTTCACTGCAGTCTCTTAACAACACACATRGGTCATGCCTTTTAAACTCCTAAATTATGCCCCAAACTACCCCCAACATCCCCTCTTCCACATTCCCTAATCCCTATAATTCATTGATTTATTTCTTTTTCTTAGGGATTACATTTGTATAGGCAGCTTAAAAAAAGTGCAAAATGCCAGTTGGTATAAACTCAAGTGTGTGTTCACAATCAAGATTTGTTGCACTGTGTATTTAATTCTAAAACAAATATAACACATTAATTTATACTACACAAGGCAGAGGTCTGTGAGTAAGAATCTTCCCAAAGAGTCCACTATCTTCTTTAAATGTTTATTTCTTCAAAACCATGTGCCGTTTCGTTAAACCACAAACTCTCTGTAACTTCATTTCTCACACTCCTCCCTGTTTCCTGATTGCACCGACGCCCYGTTAGCTAACACCGTCTCTCTCTCTCTCTCTTTCCTTTCTACTTCACAACAGCGCATGAATATAACATTATTTTACACATACTGCTGCGCAATGCGACAGATTGGAACTGTTAATAAGAAGTGTGCTCTCATTAACAAGAAATAAAAAGCATCAAGGAGGCTAAAGAGACTGGGAATGTCTGAACAAAGATTTATTATATGCTAATGTTGGTATTACTTCTGCAGCATGAGTTTCTGTTTGTAAACTTTAAAAAACAAATGAAACCAATATTACAGTAGAGCGATTTTCTGGCAGGTATTATTATGAGAACTGTCCAGCTATTAGTTCCCTGAAGTTGCTGTAATTTTCAACAAAAATTTAATTCGTATTAATAAGTATTTATGGACGTTGCACGTATAAATTCCTTACAAAATTTCTTTCTGTCAAATAAATAAGAGAGTTCAATTTCGTATAAAAAAAAACTAAAAAAAAAAACTGTGTCCATCAGTACCAGCAGCCAAATGCTGTTGAACAGTACGACGAGGTATCACATGTAACCCTGGATCACCAGCAGCAATAGTGGCAGCAGTCTCTGTACAATTTCTCAAATGATGCCAGCGGATTAGGCTGCCTTGACTTGGCGTTTTCATTGTTGGCCTTCCAGCGCTGGAAACARCTGTTTGGAATCTGTTCCTTATCCGGGAAATGGTATTCCTGGCAACTCCAGACTGTCTGGTGGCTTCAGCTTCCATTGCACCATGTTGAGGCGTTCCGATGGGCCTGTTTTCTGCTAGCCACCGTCTAAGCGGGTCAAGACAAACTGCTAAATCAGAATCTTTTGATTACTGTAGTTTTCATACTAAGCCTCAGACAAATTTCATGCATGTGCATGACACCCACAGGTCATCCATGATAAAGTAATGGTAATTTTACCTTATCTGTGGTCTCAATGTAACGAGGTTAACACAACTACYTGTAACAATTAGATTGCGGGTTTTTGTAACTGTAGAAATTTTCGGATATTTTTAATAGCGCAGGAAAAGAGTTTGTAGAAATAGTTAAAAAGTTAAAGATAAATGTAATCTGATTAGCTTTAATGTAGTAAGTGATATTATTATTTCAGGTTGAAGCACTCGTTACATGTCTGTCTTTCTGTACAGCAGAACTCTCTGTCTAACTTATTAATACAAAGAAATGGTTAAGTATCTTATGCCTTATTCAACCTAAGTTGCACTTATTTCATTGTCAGCCAAATACACTCCTTGTTCGATAATCGGAGTGAGAATCACAGATGAGAAATCAAAAAAGTAGATCAGATAAAGATTAAGTTTATTTCAGCAATGGAAATATGGACCCAGTAATCCCAGGAAAAATATTCAGTTTAGCTTTTCTATTTTAGTTTAGTGGCAGTTTTGTAATGCTGGACAAAGTTGAGCGCGCGTACAGGCAGAGTTGAGCGTGCAGAGAAAAGAGATGCTGTACGCGCATGCAGACTTATTTAGAAATTAATGGCTGATCCTTTCTATTCGTTTATTCAAGTTCAAATCAGCATGCGTGCGCTTTGACTAAAACTGCGTGCAATGCACTATGTGCTACTGGACTGTAGAAATGTACATTTTAAAAATGTTATCATTATTTCACTCACTCATCATCTATAGCGCTTAATCCTGTATTCAGGGTCACGAGGGGGGTTGGAGACTTAGGGCACATGGCATTTTACACCCTGGACAGTGTGCCAATCCATCGCAGGGCACAGACACACACTCACTATGGACAATTTGGGAACACCAATTAACCTAACCTACATGTCTTTGGACTGTGGGAGGAAACCGGAGGAAACCCACCAAGCACGGGGAGAACATGCAAACTCCATGCACACAGGGACAGGAATCGAGCCTGGCCGGGGATCGAACCCRGACCCTAGCGGTGCAAGGCGACATTGCTAACCACTACACCACCGTGCCGCCTGTTATCATTATTTATTAAAGAAAACGGTGATGATCATAACAGCCTACTGCACTTCACTCTTATCACAAAAACGCAAAAAACACAGACATCGATCAGTAGCAAGTCTTGATAATGTTTGAATTTTCATTTAGTTTAAATTATTTCAGTTAATTAATCTACTACAAATTAAAAGAACACAAAGTATAAGATGACGCCTTTTGACCTGCATACGTACTCTCGCTTTTTTAATTACACATGATAAAATCTAATGGCTCACTGTGTTAATGTTCACTTTGCTTCAATTCGATGCRAATAAAAACGGCTTCATTTAATTACAATTCTAAATTTGTGTACTGTAATTTTAGTATTTTAGTACATGTGTACTGTGATTATGCATTCATTTAATTACAATGATTAACTTGAATTTTTTTTGTGCAAATATCAAGAAAGAGAGACTGAACTAATGCCTGATGCTTACTGTGTTAGAGACGTAAAGCCGCCAAACCAAACCCTAATGACGCCGCCGCGTGCCGCAACAGTAGCAGTGCAATTCTGGTTGAGTAACGTTTGTAGCGATACCTTCCTTATTCCTACATCGGGACACTGGGGGCTCAGTGGGAGAAAGTACTGGATGCAGGGCCTCCTTGTGTCAGGATGCGCATACAGGATAAAACCTGTGCCAAGTTAAATATGGGGACCCTTTAATGGAAACAGTTGAAAAACAACAAAATCTCTTCTTACTTCTAAGTATTATTATTATTATTATTATTAATAATAATAATAATAATAATGATGATTTTCCGATTACAAGTTAAAATTAAGTCTACAATACACTAGGTCCAAATTTTTTCTTCTCTCTGACCTARTACTAGAGTATCTATCCATCTCGCTCACTCTCTGTCTTTCCTTCTCCCTCTATTTACTTTAAGCGCTTGAGCATGAAGAACACCTCTGATTTGCGTTCACTTCTTTGCACTCCTTAAACTCATCTGTCAGGAGAACCTGGCTGCAGGTAAGTGGCTATAGACTGTCAGAACAAGTGTGTGAGTGAGATAGGAAGTGTGTGTGTGTGTGTGTGTGTGTGTCTGTTGGTGCATATGGTTATGGTGGTTTAAGGGGGAAGGTGTGTTCCCAAAAGCTATTAAAGTTTGATTCTCCCACTCCCACACACTTTGAATAATTTAACCTGTCGTTCCTTTTCTAGGTTTTGAGTTCCTGCCCTTCCTCCTTTCCGCACTTACTTCTCCTCTCCCTCGCTCTACTTCCCCCTTCCTTCTCTTGTGCTTCCTGTTTTCTTAGCCATGAATATGTAGGTTCATGCTAACACAATTTCACTATTAGTTACTGGTTAAACCCTCCTTGTGCATGGCTTCACCTTTAGGACCAATTCGTGCTACTTGAATTTCCCAGCGGCGTTTAGGCTTAAGGACGCCCAGGGGTGGATGTACCGACATCAGGAACCACTGCACGGAAACAACACAACACAACTTCATTTGGCTGGGAAGTGTGCTCATAATGGCTTGTTTTATTTACTAAACCTGTAGCTAATTAGTGACAGAGAAGACCAACCACAGAGCTTGGGAGTGAAGGATAAATAGAATTGCAGGGTTAATAAATTAGTATTAAATAAAGACTGAAGGGGCAGAACCAGATGGGGTGGAAGGTGCTGATGCAGCTGATTAACTGACTGGATTGAATGCAGGCAATGTATAAACCGATTCAGTTAAACAGTACGGTCTAGTTACGCTTAAAAAAACAGACATCTGTCGCTTTCTGTAACAAATACATTAAACAGGGAGTGATTCATCTTGATAGAAATATATTTTTCTTTATCTTTTTTAATCCTTCTCTTTAAATCCCCCTTTTTTTCCCCATGGACCAGATCTCGATTAGCTCGCATAGAGATTTATAATTTATTTATCTGAATATATTTTGATTCTCCCACACTGAAAGATACAGATGTGTGTGTGTGTGTGTGTGTGTGTGTGTGTGTGTGTGTGTGTGTGTGTGTGTGTGTGTGTGTGTGTGTGTGTGTGTGTGTGTGTGTGTGTGTGTGTGTGTGTGAGGCTAAGGAGGATGAAAGGAGAGAAAGGGGCGACAGAGCAAAGTCACGGAAAGGGAGGGAACAAAATGAAATGACACAAACAACAAAGGCAGTCTGCACTTTTCTGCATCTCCTTCTGACTTTCTCTCTCCTCTCTATCTGATGCGCTCCTTTTATTTCTCTTCCTTCACTTTAAATACCCCTCATTTAAATTAGATCTGTTTCACACATCACGCGGTCACTGCAGATTTGTCAGCTGCACATCCATGGAGCGAATCTCCCGTTCCATCACATCCTAAAGGTGCTCCATTGGATTGAGATCTGGTGCCTGTGACCATGCTCCACTGGAACTAAGCGGCCCAAAGTGTGCCAGGCAAATCTCCCCCACACCATTAAACTACCAATATCACCATCACCAGCCTGAACCATTAATACAAGGCAGGATGGATCCATGCTTTCCTACCATCCTACTGACCCTACCATCTGAAAGATGCTGCAGAAATCGAGACCTCATCAAACCAGGCAACTTTTTTTCAGATCTTCATTTGTCAAGTTTGATGAGCCCATGAGAATTGTAGCCTCCTGTTCCCTGTTCTTCACTGGCACCCAATGTGATCTTCCGATCTGCTTCAAGGTTCAACGAGAGATGCTCTTCAGCATACCACGGTTGAACCTGACCTGACTTCTGACATCAACAATGTATTTTCTCCCAGAGGACTGCCGCTCACTGGTATATTTTTTCTCATTTTTACACCATTCTCTGTAAACCATAAGAGATGGTTATGCGTGAGAATCCCAGTAGAGCAGCAGTTTTGGAAATACTTAGATCAGCCCGTCTGTCACCAACAAACATGCCACCTTCAACATCACTGACAGGATCATCAACGGTCCATAATTGAATAAGGGATTTCTAAGGGATGTTTTGGTAGGATACTGACCTGTCCACATTTTAACAGGAACATGGGTGTGGTAAGAAAGGGAACATGTTTGAGGTAGAACAACCAACTATTTATGCTATTTATGGTTAAATAGCAAAATTCATGAAGTAGAATAAAGTTATGGCAGTGTTAGGAACGTACCTCTCCACAATCAGATGGTGTAGAACTGGGACTTGTCCATGGTTCTGTAGGGACATGCTTGGGTTAGAATAGTGTCATTGCGATGGTTGATTGGACACATGCTTGGGGTAGAAAATGGAACTCGCTGGGGCAGGATTGAAGCCTGTCAATTGTAAAATAGGGACCTGTTCATGCTAGGATAGGTACATGCTCGGGGTAGACTCGGGACATATTCACGCTAGAATAGGCGCATGCTCTGGCTTGAATTAAGACCTGTCAATGGTTGAACGACTTCACATCCATGGTAGAATCAGGACGTGCCTATGACAGACCAAAGCAGCAGAGGCTGTCGGATCTTAATCTTTCTCCCTTTATCTCCTGCTCTTGGTGACATTATGTTTCTGCTCTCAGGATGCCTTCGTTTTAAGTACCACTCATTTTAAATAGATCTATTTCTCTGTCATTGTCTTTACTTTTATTGCTGCCTGTAAACTAAAGAGAAAGCAGAAGATAATCAATTGTTTTTACTGTACAAGAAAAATGCCTGCCACAGTCAGGCATCAATTATACGCACATTATTTACTGTATATTGGAAGCTGGACAGGTAGAATTGGAAATGGAAATTCGCCATATAGTGGATATGGAGTTGGGGCATAACCAGGGTGCTGTCGGCATGGATCATGGTGGAATTGGGACGTGGTGGAATAAATTGAGATGTGGTAAAAAAGAGAATTGTGCGGAATTGAGAGATGCACAAGGTAGAAATGGATTAGAGTTATGGTAGTTTTGGATCTCACCAATATATATGAGACAGAGAGAGCGAGAGAGAGAGGGAGAGATGTGTACAGTAATATACAATGGAGATGTACCATGCCTATTTTTTCTATCATATGTTTTCTTTGCCTAAATGATTTACCAGTGCACTTTCAAGTCTTGGCATGCTCGAGTCCTCCATAAATATTCATTATGATCCAATAATAGAACATTATATATTAAACACCCTTTTTATGCTTGGACAGTCATTGAATAGTGTTTGGAAACCTTTCCATAAAGACACACAATGGCATATATACTCAGTCTCTTCCTCTTTATAGCTTATATTCCTCTACTTCCACATTTCTTTTTCATAACCCACTTTGATGTATAATTGAGCCCCAATCCATGTCCTTCTTTTCCTTCTTCTCTTTTTTCCCCCTTGTTCCCTGGAGAGAATGGAGGGATGAGAACAGCAAGGAAGAGGAAATACAAGATAGAAAGAGAAAACGAGCCCCCAAAAAACTTTTTTTTTTGTGTGTGTGTGTGTGTGTGTGTGTGTGTGTGTGTGTGTGTGTGTTTTTCATGTACAGAAAACAATTTCAGAGAATTGACATGAATCCCAAATAGAAAAAAGAGACAAAATATAGATAGACAGATAGATAGATAGAGATTTTATTATAAAAAGTCTATTGTGTTCTAATAAAGCCCTGTATTTTACTATTTACTGTATCAAAGTATGTAGCTGTCTACTTTTGTACTTTTACTCAAGTACACATGCAAATGGAGGACTTTTACGCTTACTTGAGTAATATTTGCCCCAAGGAATCTCTACTTTTACTAAGTACAGTACAAGGTTTGTGTACTTTGCCCACCACTGGACAGGCCACAAATAGGAACTGAAATTGATTTTAAAGTTTCAGATAGTGAATGATTTTAACGTTTTAAAGAGTTTCTACTTTTTGAAGATTCTGTTTGCACATTATCGACATGGGAGCTGAGAGTGCAGCCAGTCTCATTGAGAATGTTGGGGAAATGCCTCTATAATTATTTATATCAGCAATGATCAGTGATGCTCTCACCAACCCAGTCTCTTGTATCATTTGGAAGAATTGTACCAAGCAGAAATGAGTTTATTGGGTTTCTTATAAATAAGTAATTAAATTAGAAGTAATTAAAAAAAATAAAATCAGCTTCTCGATTTGTTGCTTGTATTAACAATAACCAGTTAGAACTTCACATACATCGGTCTGTGCATTTTGGTGATGCATTTCTTTTTGATTAGATTCTATGGAATTGAACTTTTTTTTTTTTTACTCAGTCATATGTCTGCTGCTCGCTCTGTGCGTCTCGGCTGTGTCTCAGTCTGCAGCTGTAAACTTTCACCACGGTACAGGAAATTCAACAGACTCTCTACCTCTCTCTCTCACACACACACACACACACACACACACACACACACACACACACACACACACACACACATACAGTATATATATACAAACCATTCATCTTTGGTTTTGTCAGATAACAAGCGTGGAACGCAATCACTAGAGGATTGCATCCAAACACCTCTCACACAGGATTGCAACGGGATCAGGATGGCGTATAAAATCACAGAGCGTTTGTGATTTGTGTGAGCGCGTGTGCGATAGACGGAGAAAGAGCGAGAGAGTTAAACACGGCACTGAGGTCTGATGCCTACTGAGTCTTGTGTACTGTAACTGTAACGGGCAGGAACGCATCACACATGGCTGCATATGATCACTGAACACTGGTCACTGCTGGTATCCTACAGAGGCTTCATGAGATGAGCGTGTGTTATGGTGTTAACTGTGTAAAATAAAAACACTGTGTGAGAGTAAACTGGTAACGTAGAGTATAGATAAACAGTGGTTTTCATAGCCTGATAATAATAGAAAGGTTATTAATAATGTACCTGATGAATTGGTAACTTAAAGTAATCTTTTATAAATTTAACAAGAACAATCTTCTTTTAACATTTCTGAAAATGTTAAATTGCTACGTTTATTGCAACATTAATGATAAGTAGACAATAATATACTGTACATCAAAGACGCTTGGTTAAGCTATTGTGAGAATATCAGCCGAGTTGAGGATATCACACCTGTGCTGATATTCAGCACAACGGCATGACCTCCAGTATGATATTCTTATCATACAACAGTTCCACAAACACCATTTATGATTAATACGTTATGATTTGTTTGTTTATTTAACCAGACATTTTGCTCCGCAAGCACATATCCTTCCACGTCCTCCCTGCGACTAGCGACCCACAGTTAGTGTAATTTACAGGGGTGAGCGTTGAGTTAAATTATTTCTGGAATTATGGGGAGAATAAACCATGCAGGTGGTGGACATTCCTTTAAATCTCCTAATTTTTGTCTTTATGCCTCCACTTATTCCACTTTAGGAAATGCTCAGCGAACTAACTGTTCCAGGGTTGAATCTCAAATAGGTCAAATGTACAGCTAGTGCACTATGTAGGGTGTATAATCACTTGTTTCACACACACACACATACAAGTAGTGCTCCGGTTCAGGGGTTAACGATTGTTAGAACACATGTTGCAGAGTGATGCATACTGTATAGTTAAATGTCTCAGTGCTGTTACCACGTGTAGAAAGCCATTTGTCCAATCAGCTTACTCAGTTAGAAATATCTGTTGTATAATTAACTTTTTTTTTGTATATACTGTATATAGTTTCCAATTCCATTTGTAAATATATTTAAAATGACTAGAATTAATATTTCACAGATTAATAGACCTGCCATAAAGCCCTTCAATTAGACTGTAAATTATTGCACTTGCTAAAGCTCATTACCGGAATTTACATTTCCAAACTTTTTTCCGTCTCAGAGAAATAATGAAAAGCCTGGACGTTATCTGTAGAGACAAACGTGGGTGAAAACCTGAGGCAAGTTCCTTTGCACCTATCAGAACTGATGCCGTTTTAAACTTTTTACAGAGCACTGATGAGACTTTTGCCAGGACTTTTTCTTTTTCACTGTTGGTCACGTTGCATATCAAGGTCAGTGAAGTTATCATATATGGTTCCTCACCATAATCTTTCGGGAAAGTGTGTATAAAAATATTTTATGAATACAAGTAAAGTTCAAGAGAACATTTTAACATAAAATGTGCAAAAATACGGTCATAAATCTTATTTTCTACAAATATTAGTTTTTTCTTGCGGTCCTGGTACTGACAACACTTTGGGAATAACTGACAGTATTCATGCATGAGTGAGGTCTGCTGTCGGCATTTTGGACACCAACAAAAGTTACCAAATGTAGTTCTTTGCTCGATCACCATATACAGTACTGTTTTTTTTCTTCACTAGATGTATAGATATATACTGTATGTTTGCTTCACGAACATATCTTAATTTATTTTCATTCTTTTTTTAGCATCCATGGCAACAGCTTAAGCATTTTTTTTTGTCAGGAGCTTCATGAGGAGCCCAGCTGCATTTCCAGCAGTCTGGAAGAAGTTCCCTCATGCTGAGCTCCAGTTGGCATCTTTTTTTTTTTTTTTAATCCAAAACACACTTGTGGTGCAGCGTGCACTCTGGACAAACTTTTAATCAGTGCAGTACCTGATTGCTTGTTTAAGTTGCACCTGTTTAGTAGCATGTTGCATGTATTTTGACCTTCACAAGATCATATAGATTTTTTTTTTTTTTGTAAGGTGTAATGGATTTTCACCCATGTGCCACCTCACGCGCAACTGATTGCAACCCTTTCATACAACGCACAATAAATCACCAGATTTGACTCGCCGCTTCTTCTTGAGTTCAGTTGAGTGAGTGAGTGAGAACATGGTGGACCAGGAGCAGAGCTGAGAACCTGTGAGGAAAGCTTGAAACACCATTAATGCTGTCTCATCGTCAGTCCATTTTCTTATCCCTTGCTAACAAACTCTAACTACAGTAAGTGGCATCATGCCATGATTGGTTTAAAGTCAACAGGGTCACTTGTTTTACAAATCCCACCACACTACTGTACATAATACGAAGCTGACCTGAGATATATCTAGCACATATCCTGTGGCTTATTAAAATATCTGAGGTTACAGCTAATGATCTGCCATCGTCCTGACTTCCAAAGCAAATCCTTTTGATTCTGATATCCAATACCTTCTCTACAATTCACTGAGACTCAGGCCATTTTATGGTGTTTAAGTATAAAGCTATGTTTTTATAACACCAAGTATGTGCCATGTTTTACCCACACCACACCGTCCATTGCAAACAACAATATCACATAAAAATGATGGATTAAAAAAACTTTTTAACTTTATCATCAGAAGTTTTTTTTCTTTTTCTTGCAAGGATAGTAAGATTGTTATTTATTAACTAGAATTCTCCTGTAACCGAATGAGCATGAAAATAAAAATGTAGGGAATGTAACCCGGGATTCTTACTTTTACTCGCAGGTAGGTAATTTATAAATATTCTCAACCTAAATTTCTCATCATAAATTTTCATATTAAGGGCTCCATCTAACACTTTAAATGATGGTTTTTCTAGAGGCTCAAACAGACCAAAAAAACGTTTTTGTGATAAAAAAAATGGTTCAAAGTAGAAACTCTTTAAAAAGCTAGCATTATTCACTGTCTGAAACTCTTAAAATCAATTCCAGTTACTATGTTTCCCCAACCAGTGGTGGGCAAAGTGCATAAATCAGGTACTTGAGTAAAAGTAAGGATTCCCCAGGGCAAATAGTACTCAAGTAAAAGTACTTTCTTTTTCATAAAACATTTTCTTAAGTATCAAAGGTACAAGGCTTGTATTAGCACACAGTAGCTTTTCTTATAGTAAAAGAAATCTCTCTCTCTCTCTCTCTTTCTCTCTCTCTCTCTCTCCGCTTACTGATTGTGAACATGCTGTATTTGCCCTCCGTCTGCAGCCAGCTACATTCTGATTTTAAATACTTGATATTCTAGATTAACCATAATATTCAGCAGGTGGTGAAACTCCCGCTTCAAATACTATACACCCATGTGGTTAGGTAACGCAATGTAGTCGAGTAAAAGTACAGTGGAACCTTGGATTACGAGCATAATTCGTTCCGGAAGTGGGCTTGTATTCCAAAACACTCGTACACCAAATCATCATTTCCCATAAGAAATAATGAAAACTCAAATTATTCGTTCCACAGCCCCAAAAAATAAATACATAAAAACAATTAATACAATCTATAAAATGAAAATAAAACAAATTAATCTGAACTTTACCTTTAAAAAAAAAGTACAAATAAATCCTGACAGATAAGTGTTTCCGTTGGTGCGCGCAGTGTATGTGTATGTATGAGTGTGTGTGTGTGTGTGGAATTAGCCCCTTCCCTCGCCTCGTTTTACACAGTAGCAGTCCTCCTCCCTCTTCCCACCTTGCTTTTGAAGATTCACAACAGGGAGTGGGGGAAGGTGAGAGAGTGACGCTTGGTGTCAAAATAAGAGTCGCATGTGTGATACATGATACTCGGCGCTCGTAAACTAATACTTGCTCGGTTTCCGAATAAAAATGTATTAAAAATCTTTGCTTGGTTTGCGGAACACTCGTAAACCACATTACTCGCAATCCAAGGTTCCACTGTACAGATACTTGGTGTACTTTTAAGCGGAGTAAAAGTAAAAAGTATCGCAAAATAAAACTACTCCAGTAAAGTACGGTTAAGTGAAATATGTACTTGAGTACAGTAAAGAAATAAATTTACCTGACTTATCTGGACCCGTCATATCAAACAGGTGTTAGGTTTGACTGGTTAGTGTTGTGCTAAGGACAATAGAGTGTAGGAGGTGAGAGAGATCAAAAAGCAGTTAACAACCTCGCAGAGGCCATTTCTCAGCAACCAGTAACAAACTTCATACCTGATGTGATGTGACTATTCAAAATTGTTTACCACAAAAATAAAGCTTCCGAAGAGTTCCTAAAAGGTAAAGTGTTGCTTATTCTCATAGATGTCTGATACAGTATGTCATGGCTGGTAATCTAAATCAAGTAAAGGTTTTTATTAGAAACAACAGTTGTTTCTTACTGTTTAATGAGGACAAAAATATAGATTATTTTCACTTTAATAGCTTTACACCTGTTTCTCTCCTGTCATTTAAGGGACTAAGCATTCTTCCAGCTTTTCTCTCTTCATCTAGAAGTAATGAGTGACAAATTATATTAACTTAAACATTTAAAATGAAAGCTTAGATTAWATCTAAATTTAGATTTTTGGTGGATCTTTATTTAATTATTAACTGTATTATATATACAATTAAACTGCCGTCATGCTCACACGTACAGTATGCACACAAATTAATAACAGATTAATAATATAATATAATATAATATAATATAATATAACACAGTCAGTACTGCACAAATAAAAAACTGGTACATCATACACATAAAAAATTGTAGGATCTATCCAGGAAGTGACATCACACATGACGCTATATCCTACATATCTCACAAACCATTTTGCGAGCACAGCAATTGACTTTTAGGATAAAAAAGGGTTCTGACACGCACACACACACACACACACACATACAGAGTTGTACAAAGAGTCAGAGAAAATGGAATCAAATAAGTAAATGAAGTCAGAGTGTTGCGGGCCCCCCGGGCGACACCCCTTTATATGATAATCAACCTGCCTTCATTTGCATTTAAAAATACATTTCACCTTATTACGGAGATGAAGGAGAGAACACAGAGGAACGAGCCGGAGTGATGAAGAGGAGGAAGAAAAGAAAGTGACGAATAAAGGAAACACTTTTGTTCTTCTGTGGTGACAAGTGTATAATGTTACTCAAATTGCGCCGAATTGAAATGCTGCTGAAAGGAAAATGTTTCAGGTTATTCGCAGTGTCCCGTCTCCGGGTGCGACTGCTTGTTCGCTCACTAGGCTTGTTGTCTGTGATCAGAAAATAGAATCATAGCGTGGTGCATTATTTCTTTTACGAGGTGTTGTATTCCTTTTATCGACATCTAGTTATAGAAGAGTTTCTCATCGTACTAAACACGCTGACAGCAAAAAGCGCCGATACCGGAGACGTCCAGAAAGTTTGTGCCACGTCAAAGATCTTACAGTTTCTTACAGTTATTATGGGTTGTTTAATAAGCATGCTAATTATTAGCTCTGTTGTTTGTAAATGATCCTCAACACAATTCCCGGTGTACGTAGTTAGTACGAAAACAGTAACATGTTAGAAACAGTGTATGAGTGTAAATAAGTGTCAAAATATCACAAACAAACATAACAAATCTAACTTTAGACGTAGAAAGAAAATGCTTTTGCAGCTACAGCATCAACTTCCAGTGACTGTCCAAAATCATTAAGGATTTTCTCGCTAGAAACATTGCTGTTCAAAATATAAATAAATAAATAATATAAATATGGCCACTGAAATATCTCAGAAAGAGACACAGCATTGTAAAGCTCCTTATATTCTCTCACTAATGCGTTTAACATCAGCACACAGCCCTCCATCTTGCTGTTTTCATTAGCTCCGGGAGCAGAGCGTGCGTTTCGGAGGTGATAAAAAAGCACTTGGCACCACTCAGCACTTCAGAAAACTTGTATTTGTTTTTTTTTTCTTTTTTTTTCTTTCTGTGATATTGCKTTACAGTGGTAAAAAAAAATGTGCAGATTTCAACAGTCACATGTTTGTTCTGCATCAATTATCTTACATGAATTAATCTACATCTTTATACAGTACAACTACGAGATCATGTCTAATAATCAGCTCTCAGCTCCCTCTCGCACTCAGTAAAATTCACACTAATATAACTCAATGCGTTTTTTTTTAAGCATCTTATTTTACTGTTGCACTGTTCACTTCTGTGCATTCCTGATTACGGTTTTATCATTTACAGTTAAGCGATTATCATGAAGAGGAAATTATGTTCAATTAAAATTAAACAATATTTTCCATCCAGTTTAATTCTCCTTTTATTGTATCCATTCATTTGATTTCTATTTTCTCACACTGACTTCAGTTACAGTATATTCAGATTAATTTAATTTAATTTAATTTCACTACATTACAAGAGCTGCAGTTTTGGAGTTGATCCGATCCAGTCGTCTAGACATCCCAATGTAACCCATGTCACAATCACTCATACTGGATCTTTACACTTGCCCATTTTTGCCCAGTAACACATTGACTACAGGAAATAAATGTTCACTTGCTGTCTAATTTACCCCACCCACTTCCCGTGCCATTGTAACAAGATTATTGTAAGTGCAGCTACTGTGATGATGAGGGCCAGATTGTGATGTCTAGACGACTGGAGCAGATCAGCTCCAAATCTTAGTCTGCAGTGGTCAAAGCATACCAAAAGAGGTCCAAAGAAGGAAAACTGGTGAACCAGGGATGGCCAAGGCTCACTGATGCACGAACAGAGTGAAGGCCGTATAGTCTGATCTAAAAGAAGAGCTACTGTAGCTCAAACTGTTGAAAAGGTTAATGCTGGTTCTGATGGAAAGGAGTCAGTGTTATGGTGGTAAAAGACGTAATCAATATTAGACAGGTGGTCATAATGTTAAGGCTGATCACTGTATATATTCTGAGCTGCTGTTTCATTCTATTCTATTCTCCACCTTTCCCCCCCCATCCTATTCAATTCTCACCTATTCTATTCTATTCTATTCTATTCTATTCTATTCTATTCTATTCTATTCTGTTCTGTTCTATTCTATACTATTCTATTCTATTCCATTTCATTTTATTCTATTTTATTCTATTCTATTAAATTATATTCTATTCTCCACCTTTCCCCCCATCCTATATTATTCTCCTCTATTCTATTCTCCTCTATTCTATTCTATCCTATTCTCCTCTATTGTTTTCTAGTTTGTTCTATTATCCTCTATTCTATTATATTCTATTTTCCACCTTTCCCCCTATCCTATATTATTCTATACTATTCCATATCTTTCTCTATTCTATTCTATTCTATTCTATTCTATTCTATTCTATTCTATTCTATTCTATTCTATTCTATTCTATTCTATGATCCTATATTCTAATCTACTCTACTCCACATTTTCCCCCTACCCTATCTTAGTCTATTCTATTCTACCCTATTCTATTCTATTCTATTCTATTCTATTCTATTCTATTCTATTCTATTCTATTCTATTCTATTCTATTCTATTTTATTATCCTCTGTTCTATTCTATTCTATTTCATTCTACTGTATTCTGCTCTATTCTCTACCTTCCACCCTACCCTATCTTATTATCCTCTATTCAAGTCTATTCTATTATCCTCTATTCTATTCTATTCTATTCTATTCTATTCTATTCTATTCTATTCTATTCTATTCTATTCTATTCTAGGCTAGTCTAGTCTATTCTATGTGACTGTTTGACTCATTCCTTTCTATTAGATCATACTATTTTATTCACATATTTATCTATTTCATTCTGTATAATTACAGTTWTTTTTTGCGCAATTAATGCCACCAAGTACAAAAACATAACCTCACTCTGCTCCACTATAGTCAATTCTTTTCTATGTTAGACTGTTCTATGTATTCTATCCCATCCTGTCCAACCCTGTCCTCCTGAGAGCCGCATTCTACTGTTGTGTACGTTGTTACTGATTCTTTTTATTAGCACTCAATAACTATGAACTTCATCGATGTCTTCAAACATGAAAAGTTTTAGCAGAATAAATATACATTACCTAACAGACCTTATATGAGGATCGGCCAAGGATGTAGAGATTGTAACTGGGAGAACGTTTCATCTTTTCCTGTAAGGACATTCAGGTCTCAAGAGGTTGATCTCATTCTCTTCTGTTCTTTTGGGTCTTAATTTTAATTCCCTTGTTGCCATAACTTTAGGTCAAAACTAAATGGCATAAACCCTTCTTTCTTCTCTCTCGGAACAGAATTGTCTTTACTTACAGCTTTGTTCTTACATAAAAAAAGCTCAAGCTCTGTGGTTTTTTGTAGATTCTCTCTCTCTCTCTCTCTCTCTCTCTCTC
>QMIH01003333.1:0-31790 GCA_003987875.1 Clarias batrachus
CTCTCTCTCTCACATACATACACACACACGCGCGCGCGCGCGCACGCACGCACACACAAAGCATCTCTCCCTTGCTCCTGTTACAGTTACAGACTATTATTCCTGTGTGCAAAAGAATAGAGATCTGAGAAGAAACTGTTTGTCCGCTATTGGGTTCACTCTCGTCCAGAACCGCCCGTGACATTTACAAGCAGCAAACAAGTTTGTCATTGAGAGAGGACTGTTATTCTTTTTGGGAACAGTCCTTGAGCACGCAAGGTGTTTTAATTTACCTTCATTCAACAGACATTCAAACGTCATTGTTTTTATTATATATATATCTTTTAACAAAAAACACCATGTAAAAAACATATCCATTTCTTTCTTCACAGGCTACTTAGGTGCTTGTTCAGTCCCTTGTTATTTCAAGACTGGACTATTGCAACTCACTCCTGGCAGGTCTGCATCTGTCCAGAATTTGCCTTCTGCAGCTGATCCAGAATGCAGCTGAACGTCTTTTCAACCGTACCARGTTCTTCCACACCAACCCACTTCTCTGCTTCCTGTAGCTGCCCACATCAGATTTAAAACCCTGATCCTTGCATACAAGGCTAAAAATGGCCCAGCACCCGCTTATCTCTCAGCTCTAATCACACTATGCACTGCACCACATTCCTTCCGATCCTCCAGCACTGCTCGCCTTGTCCCACCATCTCTCAGAGATCGAGGAAGACATTAAATTCTGACTCTTTTCTGTTCTGGCAACTAAGAAGGGAGTTCTGGGAATGAACTCCCTTCTTTGACAATATTTAAACAATGACTCAAGACTTGTGTTTCTTCAATACTTGGACTAATTCTCCCCTCCACCCCACAAAAAGAAGAAGAAGAAGAAGAAGCCTTCCTACCTGTTTTGACTGATGGCACTTAGTTAGTATCCTAATAACCCAGTGTAAGTATCTATCCAATGATGGAAATTTCAAAGCACTTTTGTAAGTCACTCTGGATAAGAGCGTCTGCCAAATGCCTAAATGTAAATGTATGCCACTTAGAAGGTAAATAGGTTCACCTTAAAGTCATTTTTAGGACGGGAGTATAAACCTTTTCCATATCAGTGATTCTGTTTTTTTTATTTCCCAGACTAGTTACTGCTAGAGTTTGTAAAGCTGTGCCAGAGCAAGCCAGTTATCCTAACTGGAAGAGTCCAGTGCTGGTGGAGGGGCCGTAAACTGGATGAGGTCAGGATCTGGACCCTCACATACAGACTGATTACAGACTGCAATATCATCGTTTTCTCAAACACTTAACTCAATAACAGCATCCCAAACAGCATGTTGGAGATTGAGATGTGCACCATTTTCTGTCACTGTTTCTGCTGGTCTTGAATACCTGCTTATTAAGTGCTGACCCTTTCATTTATCATGCAAGTTAAAGCATATTGTTGTTACAGCAGTGTATGCAGAGATGGCAGAGAGAAAGGACTCTTTCTTGCTTTTATTAATAATCTGCAGACAGTGCATCCTGACATAAACTTTATCGCTGCTGGAAATTTTAACCACGGCAACTTATGATCTGGGCCCATATTCATTAAGCGTCTCAGAATCACTCTGAGAAATCTGGCTGAAAGTTCATTTAGGACTGAAAATAGTCCTAACCCAAGAGTACCTGAATGCCATTTCTTCACTACTTCTAACCTGTTAGGACACCCCCGTAAGTCTCCTACATTTTGGTGGAAATAGGAGTGATTTCCTTTTTTAAGAATCTTGATAAACAGTTTATTCCTACCTCTGAAAGTAGGACCAAAGTGGCATCATTCTGAGAATCTTTGGACATCAGGAGTGATTTCCTACCAAATTTATTTGGTTGATTACAACACCTACATTTGATGCTGTGGATTGCTGCTTCAAGGCTCCCAAATTGTCATTAAAATATAAAAGGGATAACCATGCCTTTATGTCATCTAGACATGTTAACAGAGCCCTGACAGAGTCACCTTAACAAGATAAATCTGTCATAAATATGTCAAGTCAAGTCAAGTAGGCTTTTATTGTCATTTCAACCATATACAGTTGAGTACACAGTGAAACGAAACAATGTTCCTCCAGAACCAAGGTGCTACATACATGCAGCGACATAAATTAACAACACAACCTAAATTTAGCAACGCAGATTTTTACATTTTTAAGTTAACCTAAAAAACTATCAATTTCAATACAAAAAAGAGACAACAAAGACAGCAGACAACAGACAACAAAGTGCACGTGGAAATGTGCAAACGAAGAGCTACATGACAACACAACAATGTAACACGTTACAGTTAAGAAATACCTTTTTAGTGATAAGGTATGGGTTGAGGTAGTGGAGAGAGCAACAAGTAAACAATTTACATTGTGTTCAAAAATATTGTGTGCAAATCGCAAAGTGAAATAAAATATTGTGCAAATATTGCAAAGAGCAGTTCAGATAGGTGGGTATGAACAAATTAAGGTGGTTGTAAATCAGTGTGATTGTGCATGTGTGTGTTTATCAGTTCAGTCCGGATGTTATTTAGTTTGTCTGTTTTAGTGATTTGTGTGTTTGTGTGTGTGTGTGTGTGCGCGCGTGTGTGTGTGCGCGTGTGTGTTTATCAGTCCAGTCTCTTTGTGTTGAGGAGACGGATGGCTTGTGGGTAAAAACTGGATGTGAGTGACCGAATGCTTCGGTACCTTTTTCCAGATGGCAGGAGAGTGAAGAGTGTGTGTGATGGATGTGTCTAGTCAGGGGGGTTCTTCCTTCTCAGGAAGAAAAGACTTTGTTGGGCTTTCTTATGCAGAGAGCTGGTGTTGAGGGACCAGGTGAGATTCTCCTCCAGGTGGACACCCAGAAATTTCATGCTGAGCGGAAAGTGATCACTCCGTGTCCTCCTGAAGTCAACAATCATCTCTTTTGTCTTATCAACGTTCAGAGACAGGTTGTTGTCTGTACACCAGTCCATTAGCCTCTGTACTTCTTATCTGTACGCCGACTCGTCGTTCTTGCTGGTGAGACCCACCACGGTCGTGTTATCACCAAACTTGATGATACGATTGGAGCTGTGTGTCGCTACACAATCATGAGTCAGCAGTGTGAACAGCAGGGAACTGAGCATGCAGCCCTGGGGGGTCCCAGTACTCAGTGTGGTGGTGCTGGAGGTATAGTTCCTGATCCGCACTGCCTGAGGTATTTCGGTCAGGAAGTCCAGGATCCAGTTACAGAGGGAGGTGTTCAGGCCCAACAGGCTCAGCTTCCCGATCAGTTGTTGGGGGATGATTGTATTGAATGCTGAACTRAWATCTATGTACAGCATTCTGACGTAAGTGTCCTTCTTGTCCAGGTGTGTCAGTGCCAGGTGGAGTGTGGTGGAGATGGCATCATCCATCGGTTTGGACGATACGCAAACTGCAGGGGCTCCAGTGAGGGAGGCAGCAGGGTCTTGATGTGTCTCATGACGAGCTGCTCGAAGCACTTCATRATGATGGGTGTGAGTACGTGCCGAAGAAGTCTTCTGTGTCCTGTCTCAATGGTGCTGGAGGTATAGTTCCCGATCCGCACTGCCTGAGGTCTTTCTGTCAGGAAGTCCAGGATCCAGTTACAGAGGGAGGTGTTCAGGCCCAACAGGCTCAGCTTCCCGATCAGTTGTTGGGGGATGATTGTATTGAATGCTGAACTRAWATCTATGTACAGCATTCTGACGTAAGTGTCCTTCTTGTCCAGGTGTGTCAGTGCTAGGTGGACTGTGGTGGAGATGGCATCATCCATCGGTTTGGACGATACGCAAACTGCAGGGGCTCCAGTGAGGGAGGCAGCAGGGTCTTGATGTGTCTCATGACGAGCTGCTCGAAGCACTTCATGATGATGGGTGTGAGTACAGCAGGGCGGACGATGGTGGTAGACTTGAAGCATATGGGAGTGGCAATGTCATTTGCATGGCAGTAAAAGTAGATGGTAAGTTTTCTCAGGATATAGCCAAGCGGCAACAAATACAATAAGAAAAGAAGGGGCCCAAGGATAGATCTTTGGGGGACCCCATACATCAGAGTTGCTGATGAGGACTTGAAATCTCCAAGGCTAATAGAAAATGTTCTATACATAAGATAGGAACATGGGGCAGGAGGAGTTGGACAACCTTTAGGCAGCTTTTGGTGGACTGAGGTCTCCAGCTGGAGACAGATTGGTTCTGCTAGTAAGTGCAGGGGCTGTGAAGCTGAACCCAGAGAAACCTCAGAACTACTTTATATTATGGCACCCAGGTTACCAGAAACAAGATCTGTTTAGAGTGGTGTCCAAGTCGTAGTATAACTGCGGCTGTCTGCTACTGTAGGTCAAAGGCCCTGTCTTAATTGGCTGGCTGGCAATGGAAACCAGTGCAATGGCAGAAGGCAGTGGGCTAACTGGTATGCCCAGTGCCTGGGCTATCCTCTCATAAATAAAGTCAATAAAGAGCCCACATGGGCTCTCTGGATCCCGGCCCCTAAAAGAATGTCAGGCAGGAAGAGCCTACATGATGGAGAGTTGGAACTGCCTGAGCAGAGAGACCATAAATGCAACCTCGGCCCTTTCAGATGGAAATTGGGATGATTGCAGGTTAAATATTAGTAATAGTAATAAGGAGATAATTGCACTACTGAATGGGGGTGGGGGATGGGGGAGTGAGAATTAATTTTAAATAAGTAGAATTTACAGTGTAAATACAGTGTAAAAAAAGTTTTTTTGTTCTTGTAAAAAACTGTACACCCACTAACAAGACATTTTTACAAAGATGTGGGGACCTGGAATCAATAAGGTGTCTAATAGATGTTTTATTTACATCTTTTCTGCACTTATATCCTGTCTCATCCCTGATTATTCACCATAGGAATTAAATGCAAAAGTAGCTAATTTTATTCTGGCAATGTTTGTTTGAGGGTGGGTTTGTGTGTTTGTATATGTGTTGGGTGGATGTTTGTATGTGTGTGGGTGGATTTGGTATCTTGTTTTTCAAAACAGTGATCTCTGATGCTTTTCTGTTGCAACACTGGGAATCCTATTTTTTCCTTTATGTTAATTTGTTTTTAATTACTTAGTGATTGACTACGTAAGAGCTCAACCCTGGAACTGTTTATAACTTACATTTTTCTTGGTCTTCTTCTGCAATGTTGGACAAAACAGCAGAATTTTTAGTTTAATTTAATTTTTATCTGCAGTCAGTTTGCCTAAAGACCGTCACCCTCGGCTTGCTCATCAGAGACAAACTAATCAATTAAAATTCATACAATTTTTTTGAATTTCATACAACTTTCCATCATTTTCTTTTGATTGTGTAAACCTGCTTTGCTACAATGACAATTGTTAAAAGTGCTATACAAATCAAATTGAATTGTTATTAGGTCACAAATCAACAAAATGCTATTTTACATCATATGTGCTATAATTTCATCATAATGGTGTAAACTAGTGTTGTGTCATTTATGAACAATTCATTCTTTTGGAATGACCATTTAATGTGACTCAGAAGAAGGAGTAATACGAGAGTGATTTGTTAGTAGAACAAGAGTGAATTGTTAGTTTTCTACTGGTCACGCATGCGCAAAGCATTGCAAAATCTCCGTAGGCTATGTACAGAAAACAGAAATGTGCAGTTCATCTCATGAGTCTTTTAGTCTGAGTCGTTCATTCTTTTGTCGCATGAGTCTCATAGACACTATGCAGTGCATTTGTCACAGCCTGCCTGTGACTACAGGCCAGACCGGCTGTTGTAGGTGCAGTGGGCATGTAGGGTAGGCATGCATGCACAAACTTAAACTATAATTAGGGCTCAGGGCAAATACAGGAAAGGAGCTGAGCGCTGACACAGGGAACCGGAACTGACAAGGAACTGAGCGCTGACACTGGGACTAAGAACAGACACAGGGACTAGGAGCTGACACACAGGGAAACATGGAGCTGGAGCTAACTGGAGCTAAACTTTAACCACAAAGGGGCCAGAGACAAGACAGGACAGGACTGGAGATGGGGACAGGGCACAGAGACAGGGGAGCCCGGAACACAAGAGGCAGGGCACACATGAGGCTATACCAAACTAGCGGCTAAACTACTAGCGACCAGAACCACTAGCAGTCAATCCCACTAGAGGCTAACCTACTGGAGGCTAACCATACTAGGGGCTAAACCTACTAGCAGTCAAGGCCTACTAGCGGCTAACCCTGCTAGCGGCTACACAAATCTAAACAGACAAGGGACACCACAGACAAAGAATTACACAAGAAGGCCGACACTGGGGAGACACAGAACAGTACTTACACAGGAGGAGACACGGCCTAACTAAACACTGAACAAGGAAGATACATGAATTCATCTACACACCGTCTATAAGGAAAACTAATAAGAGCCCACTTGAAAACAAAAGTTACAAACCATAAACCAAATCTAACCTTAAAGAAACAAAAACCAAACAAAACAGAATGCCCACTTGACTGTGATAAGGATATACACAATATAATATACACAAACAATGCTCGACCAAGTTTCCCAGAACAAACTGCTATTTATAGAAACTTTAATGAGCCACCTCGGTTCAGCTGAGCACTTATCACCTGACCGAGGTGCCTTCTGGGAAACTGAGTCGACCAACAAAACTACAAAAAACGGACAAGGCAACAGTGCCCTCTAGTGGAGGTCCCTAACAGCATTACACAGGGAAAACAGAATTTAGCAGCTCTTCTACTCATGAGTCTTTGTGTCCGAATTGTTTGTTCTTTTGTCACCTGACTCTCAGACACTATTAGCGTAAAAGTATGAACCAAAAGATTTTGGACTCAGACAAAAATATATGAGAGGTGAGCTGTTCATTCTGTTTATCATATGTCGTTAGCTAAATTGTAATATTTTCATTACTGGTACTTTAACCAAAATTTGTGTATGTACATGTGTTGGGGGTCTGTTTATTGAAAATGTAACATTTTATTTTATTTCTGATGAAAAGAACAAAATGAACTGCATGACTCAAAAAAAAGATTTGTTCATTTTGATGAATGAGATTAAAAGAACCAAGTCACTAAAATGATCCAAACTTTCCATCACTAGTGTAAACTGTAATGTAAGAACATGGCTACATTAGTAACAGCTTACCCTCTCCTGCAGGTCAGCACTGTGGTCTGTGAAGAAAAAAATAAAAAGGAAAATCATGAAAATTAAAATTATGGACAATATTTACTAATTTTGCAGGGGTGATGGGTGGGGTGTCATTATTGATTTTTTTTTAGCTGAGATGTGTGACTGACAGTTGGGAGAAAACTTTTGTGAACCCTTTGAAATTACCAGGTTTGTCAAATTGGTTGTGCATAAAATTCGCTGTGATCACAATTACAGATAAACGCAACTAATAACACAAAAGGCAGCACAGTGGTGTAGTAGCACGGTTGCCTTGCACCTCCAGGATCTGGGGCTTGATTCCCACCTCAGGGTCTGTGTGCATGGAGTTTGCATGTTCTCCCAGTGCTTGGTGGGTTTCCTCTGGGTACTCTGGTTTGCTGCCACAATCCAAAGACATGTAGATTAAGCTAATTAGCATTCCCAAATTGCCCGTACTTGTTGACTGAAGGTCCTACCGTGGTTGTAAAATAACCGTGGTTCATTAATAAATGAAGCGCACAACAATGCAGGATGAAACAAATTCAAATAAAAAATTTATTTGCCACATTAACAGTCATACACAGTATGATATGAAGTGAAATGCTTATATGACTGCTGATGACCTCAAGATTCAAAAGAAAAGTGTGAAAATAAGAGGAATTACAACTTTGAAATATAAGAAATATATCAATAGAATTTCGATGTAAAGGACTCTTAAATTTAAATAATGTACAAGCAATGAAAACTATGATAAGAACATACTGTAAAAACATACTTAAAATAGTAGAATAAAAAATATAAATATAAAAAATATATAATAAAATATAAACAATAATAAAATTAAATATAGAAGAGTTGAGATGCAATTTAACTTAGTGTATTGTAGAACTGTGTCCAGTTACGGTGAGATAATGTGCGGATATGCAAAGTTCACAGTACACTGGTGTGCAAAATGTACAAATATTCAATGTGTTATGTGTGAATGTGTGTATTGTGTGTGTCCAAGTTCAAAGTTTGCAGTTCAGTGGTGTGCAAAATGTGCAAGTGAGCCATATGAGCAATGTGGTGGGTATTAAGAAACCAGCGTAGAGTGTTAAGTCCTATGTGGTGTTGTGATTGATATTTTTTATAGCCTGCGGGAAGAAGCTCCTCCTCAGTCTCTCTGTGTTGGCCTTCAAGAGCGGAATCGCTTTCCTGATCGCAACAGAGATAACAGTCCATTGTTGGGGTAGCGGAGGTCCTTCATGATCTTCCTGGCTTTGGTCCAGCACCGCTTGTTGTAGATCGATTGAAGGTCAGGGAGCCTGGTGCGGATGATGCGCTCAGCTTCAGAGCTCAGAGTTTGTCTGTCCTCAAACCAGGTTGAGACGTTTCTCATCAGGATGCTCTATATGGTGGAGTAGAAGTCCCTAAGCACCTTGGAGGGCAGTCTAAAGTCTCTCAGGCATCTGAGGTGGTAGGGATGCTGCCGGGCCTTTTTCACCACAATGTTGATATGCCAGGACTGTGATGTGAAGACAGAGGTATTTGAAGCTGTCCACTCTCTCCACAGGGCACTCAATGATGACGGGGGTCCGGTAGTTTCTCTCTTGCTTTGTACTGAAGTCTTGCTGATGTTCAGAAGGAAGTTGTTCCTCTGGAACCAGTTCTTCTGGTGATAATCATTGAGGGAAACAGGGACAGGTACGATAATGGACTCTTTTTTTTTTTTGTATGGTATCATCCGTTAGTTTCCCGATGAATTCCACAACCAGTTCAGTAAACATGTTGATGTCATCAGAGCCACACTGAAACAGTCTATGTCCCAGTCTATGTCATCAAGTGCGTCCTGTAAAACGGACACCGATTGGTACGTCCTTTGTTAATATTTTGGCATGAGAAAGATGGCGGCGTGGTTGGACTTCCCAAATGGTGGACGAGATTGTCCTTTGTAGCCGTCTTTGTTTGTAGTGTAACAGTGGTCCAGTGTCCTTTCGCCCCTGGTAGGGTAGGTGATGTGCTGATAAAGGTTCAGCGCTGCACGTTTGAGGTTGGCGTTGTTGAAATCCCCCGTCCTTGTGTTGTGTCTGGTGCTGTGAGTGCCTCATGCAGCTTGGATAAGTCAGTGGCCATGTTCGCTTTGCGTGGTATATAAACAGCACTGATTATGACCGATGTAAACTCCTAAAAAGGATGACATTGGATGGTCAGTAGTTTCAGTGTTGGATATGCAGGGGCGCAATGCTCCTGCTGTTGCACCAAATGTTCGCCATCTTAGAAATACTGCCATAATTATCATACAATATACAGTAAATATTTTAACTGAGAAACATTTTTTAACTGAGAAACTGAGCATCTGATATGTACAAACAATACAAGTGTTAGAAAACGTCTCGGGTTACTTTGCTGTAACCCTGTTCCCTGAAAAAGCGGGAATGAGATGCTACGTGAAAACGCTTTTTTGAGAAGTAACCCGAGACATTCCCTTTCAAAAGCTACACTCGATGCTGCGTGAAAACGCTATGGAAACAAGAATACCAACGCCGCCGCACTGCCATTGTCTGGCCCCGCAGGATGTGTAGGGTGTGTGCACAATAGCCAAAGAGGTCTCAGACATAACTTTGGGCTGCCGAGCCTGGAGTAGCATGGATATCGAAACTATAAAATCTGACAAATGTGTGCGGAGAGGACCAAGCTGCCGCATCACACACTTGGTACAAGGGGACACGTTTTGCCAGAGCAATTTATGAGGCAATCCTCCTGTGTGTGACCACGCGCCTCGTAGGCTAGGACAATAGCATCTCTCACCCAATGTGACAGCGTTTGTCTAGTGGCGGACAAGTGGGTGCATGGTGGAGAATGGAACCTTCGGGAGATAGTTTGGGTGAGGATGCAGAATAGCTTTGACTAACCCAGGGGCAAAGTCTAGGCAGGATGGGGAGACCAACAAAACCTACAGATCTCCAATTCTCTTCAAAGAAGTAATCGCTATAAGAAAAAACTTCTTAAGAGTCAGAAACCTGACAGACGTTGATCCTAGTGGTTCGAAAGGGGCATCAATCAGACCTTCAAGCACAATAGCTAAGTCCCACGAAGGGACCGTCGCTCTATTGCATGGCCTCAACCGTTTAGAACGGACAACTAAAGGGTGCTTTCCCACAGAAACCCCATTGGTCAGAACATGGCAAGCCAAAATAGTGGCTATGTACGTTCTGAGAGTACTAGAGCATAAACCCGAGGACAGCTT
The DNA here is from genome assembly GCA_003987875.1 of Clarias batrachus. NCBI lineage: Eukaryota > Metazoa > Chordata > Actinopteri > Siluriformes > Clariidae > Clarias > Clarias batrachus. The sequence continues at coordinate 10,331 of QMIH01003333.1, forward strand.
TTCTTGCAGAAACTCCAGCAATGAAACAATTCGGCAGGGGACTGGGTCTACATGTTTTGCCATGCACCAAATTTCAAATACACACCGTTTGATGGCATAAGTTCTTCTAGCGGAGGGAGCCCTAGCACATAGAATAGTCTCAATCACGCTGGCTGGAAGACCAGCATCTCTTAGTAAGTCCCCTTCAGGGGCCAGATGGGAAGGTTCTAGAGTTCGGGCCGGGGATGAAATATTGTCCCCTGCGCCTGAGACAGAAGATCCCTCCTCACTGGCCTCACCCACGGTGAGCCGTCGAGGAGTGATAATAGTTCCGAGAACCACATTCTGGTCAGACAACGGGGCACTATCAATAAGAGGCGCAAACCCTGTTGATGGACCCTCGTCTGGACTCATGGGAGCAGAGCTATCATCTCAAAAACAGAGCCATCGTTTCAAGGCAATTGATGTGCCACATGAGAATATGACCTCTCCAGCTCCCCTAGACTGGTTGGCTATCTAAGACCACACCCCAGCCCGTGAGGGAAGATGACGTTAGCATCTTGCAACAACAAGACAGACCTAGAGTGGGACCCAATGTCAGAAACCGGAGCCTGAACCACATAGAAAGGGTACAAAGCCCTCGGCAAGCAACCCTTATTTGCCTCTGGGGATTGGTCTTTGAGTGAAAACCCCTGGCTCTTAGCCATAACTGAAATGCTCTCATGTGCAGAAGGCCCAAAGGTATCACCCTGGACGCAGCTGCCATGAGAAGTAAAGATCTCTGAAAGTGATGAACAGTCACTTTCTGGCCTAGCTTGATTCCCTTCAGGGTGTTAAGGATGGATTAAACACAAGCGGGAGACAGGTAGTGCCTACATTGTGATCGAATCCCATGTGACACCCAAATATGTTGACCTCTGAACAGGAAAGAGAACGCTTTTCGTGGCATTGAGTCTCAATCCTAAAGAATGGAGATCAGCTAGGACGACATCCCGATGTCAATGCGCTAGCTCCTGAGACTGAGCCAGAATCTGCCAGTTGTCTATATAATTCATCCATGCATTTTGTATATGTGCGGGGTGACAGAGCTAGGCCAAATGGGAGGACCCGATACTGGTAGGCTTCACCCCCAAAAGCGAAACTTAGGAACTTCCTGTGTTGTGGCAATATTTCTATATGAAAATATGCATCCTTCGGGTCGATTGTGACAAACCAATCATTTTGTCAGTCAACATCTTGAATCTGAATTTCCTGAGATAGCAGTTCAAGCCACGAAGATCTAAAATTGGATGCAGCCCCCTTTTTTTCTTGGGAACCATGAAATACCGACTGTTGTAATCTGACTCTCTGTCTGGGAGGGGAACATGTTCTATGGCCTCTTTTCCGAGCAATGTCTGTAATTCCTGAATCAATAGATGAGCTCGTTCTGGTTTCATGGAAGTGGAGATCACGCTGTTGAAATGTGGAGGATGATGTGTAAACTGCATCCTGTAGCCTTCATACCCAAGGAGATACGCCTGGCAGTAGTTTCCACGCTGCCAATTTCGTTAAAAGGGTCACAAGTTTTGACACTTCAGTTACGTGGGGGGGTGTTAGATGTTTGGCATCCTGAAACATGGCAGGAGGTGACCGAAAACTTAACATGTCGTTTCCAACTTAACATGTCGTTGGAAACTGTGCTCCTCAAAACTCCAGTGGTGGCGGGGCTTGAACGGGGGTGCCAGGGAGTACACTTTATTCTGTGAAGGTATTCTAGGCACCCCTCCCTGGGGGGAGACACTCCCATGAACCTGGGCGCATGAGCCTGTTCAGTTAAAAAAGCTTTAAAATATTAATGAGCTTTAACAGTTTTCTAGGAAATTATGATCCAAAAGATTTCATTATTGTGCATTGTGCAAATTGTAAAAGATTTTACAATTATGCTCTAGATAAAGTTACGTACACTTAATAAGATATGATTTATGATTAACCAATGCAACCATCTGAACTCCATAGGGTTCTCAAAATTTTATTACACTGTGGACCAATCATCCATAACATTACAGCTAAAAAACATTAAGCACAGTAACATGTGGGCGTCCGTTGTGCTCCGATGGGGAGCTTAAATTTCCTTCCTGATCCCCAAATCCGTAAATTCATTACAGATTATTGATCAGTTTCCATGTTGGAAAGCTGGTATGTGAACAGTATGAATCCTGCGCAATAAATCTCTAAGCAAAAGCAGAGCTAGGCATAAAAGGTCAGAGCACAAAACCATGCATGAAGTCAAAAACTGTAAATGAAAACCAAGGAGGAGCTGAAAACATAAGCTTCTTTGAAGATATCCAGTTAGTCCATGTCTCAGTTAGTGCAAAAAATTTCAAAAGCATAAAGGACAACTATGGCTGAGATGAAATGTGTTTTCTTCAGACTGGCAGTTACTGAGCCGTTGTACCACCACAAAAATAATACCTGAAAACCTCCTATCAAAATAGTTTTTGACAGTTTTATTGCTTTTTTGACCGTTTGGATGACCTTTATGATTTTTTTAGGGCCTAGAGGCATGACAAAAGGGGGGGCATAATGATGCTTGTGCGTTAGACGTCGTTCCATTCATTAATTTATTTCATTTATTAATTTATTTCATTTATTTACTTCATTTATGTATGCATGTATTCATTTAGATTTATTCATCTACGTGTAAACGGTTTTACCATGTGAGCTTGTCCAATGTTAAGTGCGTGGAGCGCATGAACAGCGAGTTCAAGTCTGGTGTGGAATGACCGAATGAATGATTAAATGAATGAAATGGGTTTCCTCTTGAGCGTTGTGATTGCCGGATCTGTGTGTAATGAAACCCAGCCTCTGCCTCTTCTGTTTTGTCACAAAAAGTGTTTATTTTTCAGTGTTCATCTAAATCTCTTATTTTATCCACATTTAAGGTAGGACTGTGCCTATTTTTTTTAAGTTCTCTAACAATGGACCTCTGAGTGGTGAAGTGGTAAAGTGCTCTCCCTATCATCTGGAGATCGCTAGTTTGTTTACCGGGTGATTCTGTAACCTCTCGCAGTCAGAGGTCTAGAGAGAGCTGATTGGAGGGGAGGGATGAGAGGTACTTAGTGCTCGAACATTAGTCACGGATCTACAGCCAATCAGGGGTGTCTGTGAGCTCACGCAAGCGGAAGGAGCGGATAGCGCTGTCCTCCGAGTGTGTTACGCTGCCACCAATGGTGCGTTAGCAAGTAATTCGAAAAGATGCGGTCAGTTGGTGTCACGTGGTTAGGAGTAAACATGTGACAGTCTTCGGCCTTCCCCACTGAGTGGTAGTAATAGCCTTAATGTCGAAGCCTCCCCAGTGACAAGGAGGAATTGGACACAGCTAAATTAGGGAGAAAACCTAGGGAAAAAAAGTTCTCTAACACTAGAGCTGAGGTCATGTGTGTGTATTGATTAGTAATAATGGAAGAAACAAAAGTTGATCTTTGAATTATCAGTGCACTTTGTGCCACAATAATTTTGTCAGGAATGGCATGCTTAGCTGATGCAACAGATCGGCTGGTCTAGCTGGTTTTACATATGTGTAAACCTGGTAATATACTTTTCTTGAAAAGATGAAAAGAATAAATTAGTTTTCTGTTTGTCATAGCAGCGTTGCAATGGCATAGAGGTGTTAGTTAACATCCGTTATCAGATTGTTTGTAAAAATGTTTATGCCTAGTGTGCATGTGTGCGCATATGCGTTTATGTCCATGCATGGGGGTTGTATTAATATCTAGGCAGGGAAACATTCACACAGGGAGAAGAATATCTTACAGTTTTAATTTTCTGGGGGGCTGTTTCACTAGACCAGGGGTACTCAAATATAAACCTGAAAGTGTTACGTGATGCGAATTGGAGAGCCGCATCACAAGATGTTTTAATTATAAGAGACCTGACGCAGGGCTTTAAATGGGGTCAATGAAATAAGGGTTTGTGAGACTGCTTGTGACAGGCACGGGAAGACTTATCTGTTTAAAGATGATATGGGATTATTAATGAAGGAACTTTAAAAGCAAATCAAAGAAAACAGAAAACACACAAAAAAACACACAGAGCTCCATTATCCATGCAAGAACAGATGTGGCTCTGGAAACTGAAACAAAAACTAATATCCTCTCGAGGCTTATGCCCTTACCAGGATTTATTGGAGAGTTTCTTAATATGTGCTTGACACTATAGCTAAGAGCGATGGTCTTAAAGTGCTGGTCAAATTCCAAACAGAGAACTACAAAAAAAGGCAATCCCAAAACTTATGAACTATACACAAGAAAATGACATGGTAGGCCTTTTAGTGTGAAAGGTGACACCTTCTTTGTGCCACCAGTTGTTTGAACTTGGGCATAAAAGGTGTAAGGGCCAGATGGAGGCACTGATGTAAATGTTCATTGGTGAGGGAGCTGTGGCATGTTTTTTAACCATGTTCATAGTTGAAAAGGCAGATTTACAATTGAGGACCTTGAGAAAAACCATGTAACCATCTTTGTCCAGAAGGTGACAAGGTCACATTGAGATTCCTTCAGTGCTAGGTTTTGTTGTAGCTCAATTAGCTCAAGTTAGTTTGCATAGAAGCAGCATTGGCCCATTAGGAACTTTTTGTGGCTTCATTTGAGAGTTCTGCAATATTTTTTGACAAGAAATAGATTTTCAATGCACAGCAAGACTTGTTTTCCCAGAGGGAAATCTTCAAATTGGAAATTTTTACTCAGCCTTTCCAGGAATTCAGCATAATTGTGATGGTGATGTTTTCCTGCAGTCTGATCCAAACGTCTTGGGAGTGAAGCAAGTCCTGCTGTATGACACATTTGAACACCTACAGCTTCCTCTGGAAAGCACTGACATGAGCTCACAACTGTTTTTTTTTCCCTGGAGCTTCATATTAAGATAATGAAGATGGGAAGTAATGTCAGTTAGAAAACCAACAATTTCCATTTCCTTGTCATTCCTCATGAAAACCACAAACGGTTTGGCTTTTGCACTCTTCTGATCCAACAGAAATGTCTCCAGCTTTTTCCGCAGTGCCCAAAAATGCAAATGATTCAAGCAAATCATCAGCAAGTATTTCAGTTTGTCTTGCAGCGGTGGAATCAGAACAGGGTATGTAACGACGTAGGTAGTGCGAGGGGCAGAGCCGCGCTTAAACTGTTTGGAATGGGCAGATCCGCAGGCTGCTACCACGCAGAGTTCTGAACATGCAAAGGTGCAGCCATTTATACATGTGGTTGCCAGGCAACACCGCCGTCAGGCAATCAGCCTGAATGAGCCGCACCTGGTGGAGTGTTTATTTAAGGGGTCTGATACTGGCACACCTCGTGTGATCATTTAAGTAGCAGGAAAATAAAGAAAAGAAAAGACATACCGCACCACGGAACAGGGTATTTGGTTTCTTTTCTGGATTATTTCATCCTTTTGAGTCCCTTCAAGCAAAGCAGTGACTACTTCACTCATACACTCTTTGACTACTTCAGCATCAGAGAAGGGTTTCTTGTATTTTCCCAGGACCCATGCTACTCTTAGCGATGCCTGCTCCTGTTGTGTGGCTGATATAACGATTACTCTGCTTGTAGCTTCATAGGATGATTTTAGCTGGTTTATTTTTATGGTCCTTACCTCAGAGTTCTGGATGCGGTCCGCCTATTGTGTACCCCGGCACTAGTCCATCACATATAAGGTGAATTAGCTCTCAATGCTAAGTGTAAGTAACCGGTATTGTGAGTTACACAAAGTATTTTTTTCAAAATCTTAACAAAAACTAATAAAGTAAACAGATTAGTAAATGAGTCATTGGACACCGTGCCCCTTCACACACGTCCCTCCTCCTCTCGCCTTCACACACACACACACACACACGCACACACACCCCTCTTCCTTTCGCCTTCACACTCTCTCTCTCTCTCTCTCTCTCTCTCTAATGGAAACACTGCTTTGTCACAATTATTTTCAAAGTTAAAGTGCAGGTTTTTTTTTTTTTTTTTACTTTACAGCAGTAATTCCATTAGTGTGCGCTCACGTGAGTGTTAATAGCAATGTTCCTTGTTAGTTTACCCGATAAAACAGTTTGCATTAGTGTGTGTGTGTGTGTGTGTATGTGTGTGTTAAACTCAAATAAGAGAAGAGAAAGAGTTGCTGTATAAGATGAGAAGAGGGAGAGGGGAGGGTCTGATTCTCTTCTCTTAACACATGGTTCTTGTATATATAAGTATATGTAAAAACAGCTAGCCTTTTAACCGATCTAGTGCATCAACAATCAGATAAGCATGCCATTCCTGACAAAATGATAATGGCACAAAGTGCACTGATAATTCAAGAGTTCAACCTTGTGATTAAGAAATAAAGTGTCTTTGTCTCTGAGAATTTACAATAGGAATAGTTTTAAGGTACATGTCTACAGCCTATTCAGGAGCTGGATTTTTTAAGATGGCCCGCAGGAAAAGAAAATTAGAAAAAAGCTCTTATGATCTCTCATAAATGTATAATTTATGTCTCCTGAGGCTATGCTATATTTCTGATATTACCCATTTTTTAAGAGCAAAAAAATGCCCCAAATCTTTAATTAGCCTTTTTTAAGTTTCAAAAGATGTACCTTTAATCTGTAAAAGAATTCTCACATTTTGCAGCTCTTTTCAATCTCAAACAGAGAACTCAGAAAGCTCTCTATATAGACTCAATCTATTCTCATCCCAGCCTCATTCATATAATTTGCTGTCTCATGCTGAGCTCAAGAAGAGAAAATTAAGAGCTCTCTACAAACACTCAATGAATTCTTGTTTAGATTGATTTTTTTTCAACCTTTTAATTGGTTTTGTTACCTGCACAATATTTTTAATGACCATTTTTGTATTTTATTTGCCGCATGAATAAACAGAGTGAAAGTAGTTGATTGTAGGCTGCGCTCCTTGTTGGTGCTACCAAATTAGTAGGCGGCACGGTGGCAAAGCGGTTAATACTGTGGCCTTGCACCTTTAGGGATTGGGTTTGATTCCTCCACTAGGTCTGTATGTGCCTCAGATAGCACTGCTTTGTTGGCCCAATGTCAGCAAAATTATGGTAACCATTTGTCAGTGCTCCAACCTCGGGTCACAGTTGGGGAAACAGCAGTGCCTACGTTCGGCCAATGTTGGCATCAGTAGTTGGCCCAACGTCATTTTATCCGTGGCCAATTGGTGGACCCAAAGAAAGATCGGCCAAACATTGGTTCAGTGGATGATGGCAAGGTTTAAAATTTGAAATTAAATTATATTCCCTTAGTTTTGTGCAGCAGACTCTCTCAATGATGCCATCGCATCAGGAGCTCATATGAGGGTTGGTCACTAATCTAGTACATAAATAACATTCAGAGAACTATATATGTAACTCAGTGAACCCCAACTAACACYCAATTTTTTACATTTATTTTCTTAAATGATAAATGTTAAATTCAATGTTCTTTGTGCTCAACTGTGAACACTGTCAAACAGGTCACGAGATGGTGCTTATCGCTACGGAGGAACTTAAAACCCCACAGATGCCTTCACATTACAGGTGATGAGCACGGATAGTTCTTCAGTGCAGAGAAGGCCTTATTTTACAGTCCTCCGTCTACCCTACTGGGTTTTTGATGCTTTTTCTGTCAGGTTGGTAAGGGGTGCTGCAACAGTAACAAAGTGAGGTATAAACATTCTATACCACCCCTCTAGCCCTCACATGCTTCTTTGTTTTGGGCTGTTTTTGATCGCCTCTATCTTGTCGATTTGTGGCTGTATTTGTCCAGACCCCAAGAGGTACCTCTAATAACAAATTTGCTGATGTTTACTGTGAGTCCGACTTTTGCAATTTTGCTTAATATCTGTAATTGTGCTTAATAAGTCTCAAGTGGGAAAGTAGTAGTAGCCCAGGTAGTACTATAGATGACCACATCATCAGGAAATGCTGCACAGTGTTCTGTGCCCCATAGGATCTAGTCTGTTAATCTCTGAAAGGTAGTTGGTGCCCCATGAAGCCCAAAAGGCATTACAGTGAACTGGTATAGACCCATGGGAGTCCAGAACGCTGTGTATTGCCTTGAGTCTTCCTGCAAGGGAACCTGTCAATATCCCTTACAGAGGTCTAGGGTGATTATGTATTTTGCCCTCCCTTTCCTCTCAAGCAGGTCATCAATTCTTGGCATGGGTTATGCATCAAACTTTGAAACTGCATTCAGTTTTCTGAAGTCCAGTAAGCTCCCAACTTTCTTGAGCACAATCACCATTGGGCTGTTCTATTCACTTATCAGTGGCTGTTACACCCAATCTCTGCATAGTCAAAATCTCCTCCCTTAGGGCCTTCACCAACCTCTCAATCACTCTGTATGGTCGCTGTCTGATGGGTGTTGGATCTTTGAGGTGAAGGCGCATAGCATACTCCTGCTAACTTGGGCTTACGCACTGGGCATACAACAGATTTATGTGCAGGCTGCTTCAGTGCTTGGGTTCTGCCTGGTTTTTGGGTGAGTAGTGCTGGAATATCCCCAAACAGCTGGTTCAGTTCTTTAACTTGCATTGTTTGTAAGATCCACCGACCCTTCCTGCCTTACGGTTGAGATCTCACTCTCCAGGTCTTCTACTTCCTGCACTGAATCAGGAGCACCTCAGTGCAAGGACTGCCTTCTTCCTTCCAGTTCTTTACATGGTAGGAGCTCGGTCAGACAGATGAACAGCACTAGTTTTCTGGCAGACTGGGCATGTGGTGCAATATTTCTTCACATCAGTGTACATTGATGGCCAAAAGAAACGTGAACTGACTCTAATGTAGGTCTTTTGATGAGCTAGGTTCCCTGACCATGAAATGGTGTGTGCAAGATGTAATACAAGTGAGCAGCTAACCGTTTACAATGAACATTATATTTGACATACAAAATGTTATTCTCTAGGTAAAACATTAATACCCACGTTAATACCTTTCCCCTTATGTGCACACTCAAACAATGGTTTTAGCATTACATCTGGTACTTCAAGTTCACTAATACTCTCAGGTACATCCCAATTCACATGTTAGTCCACTTACATCATCTGTGTCCCCAGGTATTTAGCTAGCCATCGTTGCTGCCTCGTCTTCCTAGGCCTCTTGCTTCCCCCTTTACATAAACTGTCAGAAAATTTCAGGTAGAGGATCAAACCCGCTTTGGTCTGACCTCTAGTTACAACCAGACATGACAGCTGTTCTGTTGTAGTTGCTTTATGGCTACAATTAGTTTCAACATCAACATTTTTTAGCAACTCTATTAAAATAGGCATGTCCCTCCCCAAAACCATGTCAGCTGGCAATTTCTCTACCACCCCAACTTTTAGCAAAAACAGATCATTATTGACTGTTACCTCAACCATTCGGTAAGAATGTTCATCACCATGCACACATTGAATCAAGGATCATGGAGCATAATCAATATTGGAGTCCAAGACATGACATTCTTGATAAGCGAAACATCACTACCCATGTTCATCAGAGCATGTATCAGTTTACCATTAACTAAAACCTTACACACCATCTGGTCATCCACCTTGTTTATATTATCAATGTCCCTAGGCACATAGCATACTCCTGCTAACTTAGGCTTAAGCACTGGGCATACAGCGGATTTATGTGCAGGCTGCTGACAGTAAAAACACAAAGTCCTTCTTTGGGCAAGTCTTTTTCTGCTTTACTTGCCCCAGACCCCACCTGATTATCTCCAGTATCCAGTCTGTCTCTGCTTGCTGTGCTGGAGTTTACCTGTTCCTTGCGGGCGTTGGTGTACTGCTATGCCAGCTTTGCTGCTGTAAGCCTGTCTGCAGGTTCATGTTCTCATACCCAGGTCCTTACCTCCCGTGGGAGAACGTGTAGCATCTGCTCTAGCATGAACACCTCCCCGATCTCCTCTTTGCTGCAGCTGTCAGGTTGGATCCACCTCCTGTAGAGGCCCTTCAGACAGTGGTAGGTTTCTGTCAGTGACTCTCCAGGTAGTACACTGGACTGTCGGAACCACTGACGGTAGGTCTCGGGTGAGATGTCAAACTTTTGCAGCAGTACCGCCTTCAGATCCTGGTATACGTTGGAATGCTCCTCATCCATCGCCGTATATGCCTCCAGTGCTCATCCCATCAACAGGGGTACCAGCCGACACGCCCATTCTTCTTCTGGCCACTGCCACGTTCGGGCCATTCGCTCAAAGCGAAGAAGATAGTTCTCAATATCCTCCCCCGGCTGATACTGGGGCATTTTCAGATCTTTCCGCCACTATGCAATCGCTCACTATCGCTCGCACGACAGGGCGAGCATGGAGTTATCTGTGTTTGCTTAGGTGGTGGTCCGTAACTAGGACACCTCTAGTTACGTCACTTGGGCACTCTGTAAGGTTTCCCTCAAACCTCGGAGTTCCTATAGCAGCCCCAACTCTCTGGACTGCGCCAACAAAAAACCTCTTAGCAGCACCACCCTCTCTGCTTCAGGTGCCCTTCCTCCAGCTTCATTTACCTCTAAGTTTTCCTCCTCCTCAACTGTGTCCCATGCTGCATTCTCTTCCTACAGGGCAGATTTAACTTGGGACCTCAGTGCTGTATGGTGCTTGGTCACTGACCTTTCCTTGTGGCTGGCCATCCAACTTCTGAGACCACTTGTTGAAAGGCGTAGCAGTGTTGCGTCATCGCCCTACTTGAGGTTCTTTATTTGGCAGAAAGTTCCAGTGATGCCACAACCACAATAACACTTTGGTGCTGAAAGGTGTTTAGTGTGCAAAAAGGTGCTCAAGTGATCCAAACAGTGTACAAAAAAAGTGAAGAAAAAGAAAGAAAATAAATACAGAAACAAAACAATAATTTATACTAAATCTCCCACTCAACTCTCTCACTTTCACACAAACTAACTCCACTACGATCTACTCCAACCAACGACCCTCCTCTTGGCATCAGACGATGATGGCCTTATATGTAAGAGGCTCTGCCTCCTGGAATATACCATACCCAAATATTCACTCTGTTCCCTTTTTACCCACACACATTTCAGTGACAGTTAAACATCGTCAAACAACATTTCTGCAAAATCATACTCATTCTCAATATTCAAAATATATTATTAATATGCAGACAATGCCCAAGTATATAAACATATAAATATACACCCCTCTGGTTATAAAAAGAATGTTTTTTCCCTGATTCGTCAGCAATGCGCATGCTCATGGCGGGAAAACTGCGTATAACAAAACGAGAGCACTCAGGACTACCAGGCAGAACCCAAGCACTGTTTCCCCTAATGCCCTGGTGATGACGAACATTGATGCAACCAATCACAGTACCCGTAAGACCCCAGTAAGGAAATCACAATCATGCCACAACTCCTAGCTAATAAACAGTAATCTCTTTTTAAACAAGACAACTTTGTATGTATGTGTACCAATTGCAATAGGCATAAATTATAACTGGTGTATTCATAGTGCAGCTGTGTGCACCCATCAGGTCCTGCGAGATGTAAACATAGAGGTATTCGAAGCTGTCCACTCTCTCCTGTTGATAACGGGGTTCACCAGGTACTGTAGTTCCTCTGCTGCTTTGTACTGAAGTCCACTATCAACTCCTTTGTCTTGCTAACGTTTAGAAGGAGATTGTTCCTCTGGCATCAGTTTTCCAGATTTGTAATCTCCTTGAGGTAGGCCATCTCATTGTTGTCAGAGATCAGTCCCACCATGACTGATGATGCTGGTGGAGTTGGTAGTGGCCACGCAGTCATACGTATACAATGAGTACAGCAGCAGGCTCAGAACACAACCATGGGGGACTCCAGTGCTGAGAGTGAGGGAGGTTTATCTCAGGGCCGCCAATTTGGATCACATCCTTTGTTCTTCCTCGGGATCTCACCTGGTCAACTTAGATCCAGGGTTAAAAACATTGAATTGTGAGTACATTGTACAACAATATAAATAAGGGTATTTCTACCATTTCTACCTAATGTAATCAATTGTAATTAATTTTCTGGTTTTAGATTACTGAAAACTAACTTTAAAAAAATAACAAAGAAAAAGGGGTTGGAGCAGTTGTGATGATAGCCGACCTCCTCGGCGCCATCTTGAAACTTCCATTATCTACTGAACCAATGTTAGGCCAACCTTGTGATTATCTAYTGAGCCATTGTTGGGCCAACCCGACCATTGATTGGGCCAATGGACAAAATGACATTGGGCCAACCACTGATGCCAACATGGGCCCAATATATAGTACCCTTGGCCCAGCATTGGACCATTCCCTCCATGTTCTCCACGTGGTTAGTGGGTTTTCTTCGGGGTACTCTGGTTTTCTCCCACAGTCTAAAGACATGCAGATTAGCCTAATTGGTGTTTCCCAAATTGTGTGTATGTGTGGTTGTATGTTTGTGCCCTGCGATGGATTGGTATATTGTCTAGTGTGTAACCTGTCTCATCCCCTTAGGCTCCTGAGATAGACTCCAGCCCCCACATGACCTTGTACAGCAGTAAAGATGATGAATGAATTAAAAGTAAATGAGACAAATAAATGTATGAATGAAATAACCTTTTAAGTAGTCAATTAGACATTATCCAGTTTTGAATTATGTTGTATGAAGCAAACACTGGAGTAGGGAGTATTAAAATAAAGATCTCCGCAGATGTAGCTTGTTAGTTAAGGTGTTGGATTGCTAATCAGGAGGTCCCTGGTTTAAACACCAGTGTCACTGAGTTGCCACTGTTGGACCCTTGAACAAGATCCTTCACCCTTAACCCCTCAGGAACAAGCTGGTGTTGAGTTCGCAAACCACTTAAATGATGAATATCTCCCCAAGGTGAAGAGTATTTTTCACCTGAAGGCATGTGAACGGACTCTTACCTTATATAGACTCAAAGATTGCTCAAAAGTAGTTCTAGTATTGTTAATTTTCTTCTCCAAAAAAGAAAAAAAAGGATCCATTAATAACTCTGATTAGAGTTTTGTGAGGTAACGTCCCTTATGTTTAAGGGATGACTCCTGTTACTATTTGGCTAATTTTCAGGAGAAACACAGAATCATATCACACAAAACAGGTAGATAGGTAAGGATAGAAGGTAAATTGAGGCTGAAATTAATTTCATGGAACTTTGGCACTACTTATGTACCTGCCTGAAGTTAAACCTGCACCAGAAATTAAATCAAAATGTTGATTAGAAGGGATGTTATGAGCAGTTTTGTGCCAAATTACCTCACAGCTGATTATACAATAAAAAAATAATGAGGATACACCAACAGACACTTCAAACAACACTATAGAAACAACAATTCTACATACAACTGAGTTAAGGTGATAATACAAAGACTCTATATTGCTATACCAGTATAGAGTAAATCCAAGTTAAAACAATTTTAAAGCATACGTGTAAAAATATATTTAGCAAGTCTACCTGAGCCTCCAGTAATGAATTTGACTCCATATTAACTAAAAGACATCAACTGTTAACTGCCAGCCGCCTAACACACAGTATGACTGCAGATCAATCCCTGCCATCCGTTATCACCCAAATGAGGATAGGTTCCCTGTTGAGTCTGGTCCCTCTCAAGATTTTCTTCCTATTGCCATATCAGGAAGTGTTTCCTTGCTGCTGTCACCCCTGGCTTGCTAATCAGGGACAATCTGATCATTTTAATTCATACACTTTCACATTTTATACAAACTTTCTGTATTTCTTTTGATTATGTAAAGCTGCTTTGTGACAATGACAATTGTTTAAAGCACTATACAAATAAAATTGACATGAATTGAATTGAGTATAGCAAAGTGAGGTCTTACCTGTTCTTTTTACATGTCCTGTTACATTTAATTGGTTTGTCTTGATTTTGTCTTCAGGAGAACCTGTAGATATTTTCTGTTTTTTTGCTGTAGGCTCTTCATCAAGTTTAAAAGTCTGTTCTGCATCTTCAAATATCTCATATACAAGATATTCCCCTCCATTATCCTTCACCATTTGGTCAATCTTCTCAAACAGATGGCAAATGGAGTCCCCACCCCAAACATGTAACTGTGAAAAACTGTGATGCCTCCCATCACAATCTTCTGTTATCTTTTCAATAACAGTGTTCTGTCCTTTATTTGCTAAAGTATAATCCTCAGTGTCTGTATTTATCACAACAGAGTAGTTTATGGCTTCTTCACTGAAGCAGCTTAGGATGTACGTCAGTCGAGTTCTGTCCTCTTCTGTAAAGTCATGAGACTCCACGACAAGTAAAAATGCATGAGGTCCAGGTTTAGAAAGTGACACACACTCATCAATTCTCTGATATAAGTCCCCAAGAGAGAGTTTCGGGTCAAAAAAATGAGGTGTGTTAATGAGGATGATGTATCTTCCATCCACATGTCCTTCTAGACTCTCACAGTGAAGCTCTCCGGAATATGGAGGATCTTGAGTCTTAAACACAGATCTGTGCAGGATGGAGGTTGCAACTTGACTGTTCTTAAAATAACTTTTCCCCAACAGAACAATCCTCAGCTTTGGCACTGTGAAATAGAATAAAAAGTCTAATCTATGATCACATTCACATCAGTGTCCAATATAACATAGGCAGGAAAACCTGGCCAAAAATCTAACCCTCAGCAGGGGGCAGAGCATTTTCTTACAAAGCCCTTAATTTATTGAATAACCTTTCAATTAATGTTTGGGACTCAGACACAGTCTCAGTGTTTAAGTCTAGGCCAAAAACCTATTTATTTAGCCAAGCATTTTTGTAAATAGATTTGTCTTAGGTAAAGGGCCAGATCTCATGGACATAGAGTATTATGGACATAGAGTATTATAGTGAACTGGTATGTTTAGATGCTGTGTTCCCCCCTACGTGAGCCGAAGCTATTTTGTCTTAAGACTTTTTAACTTACTTATGGATGGTGAGTTCATACTGTTTCTTTTCCTTTTACTATAGTCTGATGGAGCTGTGCAAAAACAAAACAAAACACAAAGACACATTGTAATTCACACACTCAATTACACACACACACACACAGACATATAATTCACCTACAACTTTAGACTTTAAAGTTTAGACTTTTTGTTGTCTGTGTTTCAGTTAGGGTGTGTAATGGAAAAATCACATTTTAATCATGTATTAATTCTGATTTTCGTAGTTAGTGTTCCACATAGACTATCGAAGCTTTAAACCTGTCTGATGAAACATAGGAAGACAAGGCAGAGAATAGAACAGAAACAAACTGATTGTAGTTGCTTCCAAATAAATGATAAGGCGAGAACATCTGGACTGGGTCAGATAAAGAGTCATGAGTTTGAATATAGGAGCTATATATCAAGTACAGGGTGGTGATTTTGTTAGCAGAGATGTTTGTGTATGAAATGGGATAGCTGAGAGAAAGAGATCACCTTTCTCCATGCTGCAACTGTTTGCTGCATGAAACTGGTCCTTCCGCAGAAGTTGAAATAAAACCTTTGTTACTTTGCTCTTACCCAGTGTATGAATTACTTGTCTTTATAATGTTTTCGGAATTTCCACCACAGGTGCTATAGTGATGGGTAGATGAAGCCTCATGAAGTCTGACACCTCTCCCTATTTGTATCAGTTACAAATAATGTTTAAACCATTGAAAATTACATTTGGCATTGGCACGAGTGACCAAAGGATTGGCTATAGCAGGCCGGCCATGTACATTGACCCTGTGGAGCTCAACCAACAGTTTTGGTGGAAACGTGAGAGTTGAGGCATATTTAATTCTCCAGTGAGTTGTGATTTTATGTTTTTGGATACAGTCCGGGTTAGCACCCGGACATCCCTTTCAGATAGCTTCCTCTTTAGTCCACAGTTACTCCTGTTGGATGTGGTTCGTCCTTCTTGGTGGTATGCTGTCATTACCCTGGATACTGTGGCTCTTGATACATCCCAGACTTGCTGTCTTGGTCACAGATGCGCCAGTGAGATGCACGCTAACAATTTATCATATTTTTAACTCTGATGTTGTAACAGGCAGATACCTGGTAATGAGCTCCCGGCCAGCGGGGGCGCTGTGGGAGCTATTTGTGTAAAGTCAATAAAAGAAGAGAGGTTGGGCCAGGTAACAGCAGCCATTTCACTAATGTTAATGCTAACGCCAAAAGCTACAATGTTTTGTAAACCCGAATGTGGGACCTGGTACGTCCAAAAGCGCATGCAAGTGTGCTGGTTTTATATGTTTACATGTGTGAAGCCCGCCGATGCATTTATTGCACATTGTATAGGCTACTGTGCATTCACGGCTATTTCTCCCGCTATGCAGGAGGGTTTTTTGTATTTTGTTTTATTTTGTGTTTGTGTGTTTTCCTGGGTGTTGAGGATTGTGTCAGCTGGTCCTTCGGGGAAAACACGTCAGCAGCAGTGTGCGCGCGGGACCAGTTCGTCGGTGACCATCGCGTCGCCATTAAAGGAGACGTCGCTCGTGGAGTGGGACGTTCTCTGGTTTTATTTATTGTTTCTATGGAATTGAGTTAAGAGAAGAAAGGACTCAATCTTGACAGGTTTATAGACTGGGTGAATGTGGTATGAGAGGCTGGCATTTGAATGAGTATGGCACAATAATTAAATGTATATACACTGTTGGAATGCACATATGTTGTCTCTGGTGGTCCTTACCCTTGATTCTGTTAATGGCTAGTTACTGTTTCAAATAATAGTAGCAGGTTTGTTACAATGTGTCAACCATAATGTGTGCATTGCAATATTTTAAGCAAAACCGTGCTAGTACTCTGCTAATTAAACTTTCCCACTCTGCTCTTACTGGTGGAATGTGCAATCAATGAAGATTGGCCACCAGGCTGGTCACATTTAGCCATGAAACCTCCAACACTTAATTGGCTTGTTTGATTGTCCAACCCCTGTATATCTTAATATAAATATCTTAAAGTTAATTAAACAGCCAAATGTTAAATGTTTGCTGTTTGCTCAACCAATTTCCATGTAGTAATTACTATATTTAAGTTCTTAAATTAATTTACCATACTGATTTTATTACTTGGTTAATCCATTTTAGATTGACGGGAACAAAATGGCTCACCTTTTACCAATTTACAGTGCAAGATGGTTTATTTAAGTTGCAGTTTTGGATGGTATATAGTCAACAACCCAAGATAGATGGAACGGAGTAAAACAAGAAAATCAAATTGGTCAGATGAGCGTTATTTTTACGTTTAGTGTTTGGAAAATATTTCTTCTTTCCACCATTTTGTCCTCTGCTATAGAAACTCTTAAGCGTCTTAAAAGTCCTCCTTTCTTCTCTTAATTTTTACCTTACGAGCTGTTTTTGGGGATAAGACGTTTCGTGAATAATTTATGTTTACTAGGATTTAGTCCTAAATTTAAGGGGAAATTCTAAGAAAATGTCATAATTTTAAGAATTTTCTTAGAATTTCATCATTAGGAACAACTTTTAGGCTTAATAAGTTTCGTGAATATGGGTGCTGGTTTCTGTGTGTTTCTGTGTATGTATGTAATTTTTTTTTTTTAATCAGGATGCTGAATGGGAGTTCCCCGAGGGCACCACACACACCCTGTAGCTGCCACTGAACTGTAAAGATGTTAGGCTATAATATAACAAAAGAAACAATAATATTGTGGCCTGATGACGTTAACTCCCCTTTGTTACAACCTACCTTACACATTTTTAAACATTACACACAAAATAAAATCACATAATGTAAGATGGGATGTTATTTATGAATACAGACTAATTCTGGCTTATGTGTTTACATTAGGTTAAGCTAAATTAGTTTTTAACTCCTACCTTCCATTGACGCCATTTCGTGTTCCTGGTGAAGAAACTGAAAGTGAACTTGTTACTGCTTGTAAAACACACACAAGCGTGCACACACACACGTTGGTTGTAGGTAGCTGAGCTGCCACTGGTTAATGTCGTGTAACACTTAACCAAGAGCTACAAAAACTTGCCTCTCAGGGAGCAGATTTTATGTAAAGCCGTTTGTTTTTATTATTATTATCCTCAGGTGCCTCCCTCATTGTCTCTTCAGGTCTTTTCTGTGGATTGCAAAGACTCTGGGGATTAGAAGTTCAGGGTGCAACCAGGTCAAAGAGTCGGTTGCAGAAAGCTAATTTCCCTAACAAATACAAAGAACACACCCACAAGTACAGTTCACAAGTCAAAGATGTCATCTTTGGGGGAAACAGAAACACAGGTGTAGCAAGACTGCTTGGACTGGATTGAGAATGGCATAATCTAGAAAACATACAATAATCAACTCAACTTTATTTGTATAGCATTTAACAACAAGAATGCTCCAAAGTGCTTCACATAAAATATAAAAAGACAATTAAAACCACATCACACACGTATCCATGGGTGTCACGGTTACTGCTTGCCGGATGAAAGAGAGACATGATAGCAGAGGTGAAAGTGATCAAAAGGATTTATTGATAATATAAAACAGGGAACCAAAGGAACAGAACATGAACTTAAACCAGGATGAATAAACATGACCAACTAACCAGACTAGACATTACAGATAGAGACAGACAGACTAGGAGACATGGAGCCAAAGAGAACCAGGAGAACACAGAACCAGGAAGAACATAGAGCAAGGAAAACACAGAGTCAAACAACATACCAGAACAAACAGTAACCCTACACGAACAGATGCAAGACAAGGACACACTGAAACACAGGAACATTTATAATCAACACACTAATTAGCAACCTCAGTTCAGGTAAGTGCCACATCACCTGACTGAGGTGCATTCTGGGGATTGAAGTCAACCAGAAACTACAAAAGAAAACAAAACACAAAATGTCTGTGGGCGCTTTGGCGCCCTCTGGTGGTATCCCGTGACAATGGGTAGGTTATTCCACAATTTGGGTACCGCCACAGAGAGGTCCTAAAAACTAAACACACAGTTTTAAAAGAGCGCAAATGATATTAGCTAAACACGAATAGTAGCATGCACAGCATGTGGAATAATATTTTACAAAAGTAAAATACAGATAATAAAACACACACAAATACCTCGTTGGCTGCATGCCAGCAAAGGGAATATTCTTCAGCTCTTAACAAGTTAACTTCTATGGGTTGACATCAAATTAAATTTCTTTTCTTGAGAGTTAAACCTTTACTTATACTTATAGTTACCCATGCTTTGCTCAAGTGTCACCGAAGCGTTTTTTCCTTTTTTCCCCGGAGAGAACACAAACCGTTTTGCGCCCCCTTGTGCTGACACCCCAAAGCAAAGGTCACTTCAAAATAAAGGTACAAATAACAACAAATAAAACTTAAATACCAAATAAAGATATTTGTCTTCAAAAGGCTCAACAAACCTAACAAATAATTCAAACAATATAATTGTGACAGTTACAGGTAGACTCATGTGGGACAATKTAAGCACCTTAAGAGAACTTGTGTATGAGAAACACGAAGACGGTTTTTACGTGGTGGCTTTGGATCAAAGAAAAGCTTTCTCTCTTATATCCAGAAAATAATAAGTCCATTAATGCATAAATGACATGAGACTTGAAGGAGTAAAATTAGGGGAAAACAGTTTTGTAATATCTGCTTATGCTGACGACATTACAGTATTTATAAAATTCAAACATGACTTAGAAATAGTACTTTACATCGTATGAAAGAGTCTCGGGAGCGTCATTAAATATGAATAAAACTGAATGTGTATGGATCGGAAATCCTACAAAGAAATTTAAAATTCCAGAGACTCAACACTTAAAAGTTTTGGGTGTTTATATTGACAATGAGGGATGTGTCGACAATAATTGGACTAAAAAAGAAAATGTAATTAAAAAAGAATTAGACAAATGGAACATGCGTAACTTAAGTTACAAAGTGCGAATTAATATCATCAAAACATTCGTTTATGTAAAATAATGTTTTTAACATGTATCTTTCCACCACCACCAAAAAAACTTAACAAATTATGCTGCAATTTCATCTGGGACACGACCAGAGAAGTCACTAAACGAGAATTATTATTTAAGAACAGAGACCTAGCTGGATTAGGTGCCATCGATTTCGGGATCAAAACCAAAATATCTGCCATAAAAATAATCTCAAGCGAGATCAACAGAAATGCAAAATGGATTGGAAACATTACAAATTGGAAACAAAAAAGGGGCCGCCTCAGAACCGAAGTACCGTACTATAAACTTATATTTTCAGATTTTACACATAAGTACCGCGACTTAAACATCGATTGGATAAATGACTCAAACAAGAAAATTTTTATTTTAATTAATGACCAAGTCCATGGAAAAACAATCGCCTTTAAAAACCTTGAAATTGACCAAAATGTTGAATGCATAAAAAACTTACAAAATAAAAACCTCTCAGAGAACATTCGAGACACATCCTGGCTGGCTGTAAGAAGACTCCCAGTAAGAGCAGTAGTCAAATGGAGCTGCTTTGTTAAGACGACCAAGTGCCACATGCCAGGATGTGAAGAGACGAAACGCTCAAACATTTTCTTCTCAAATGTTATCAATCTAAGGTAGTGTGGGAAAAAATTAATGACCTTAGTGTTAAAATTGATATTAATATGAAAGCAGTGTCTTATGGCATATTTAATGGAAAATTTAATCAAAATGAGCATGATGTTATGTGTTACATTATATGTTTAACTAAATCAAAACTTTGGAAAACACGCTGTAGGATGACCATTGATCAACAATTTGTGTCCAGTGAAAAAGTTGTTAAAAGTATTCAAATACATTAGAAAAAACAAAGGACTATGAACAGGACTTTGAGAGTTTCTGTTGTGTGGGACACGCTTTTCTTGTAGATGTGAAAATGTAGCGAGTGTTGAGTTTTGTTTTGCAGGTTTGACATTCTCTGGGTTTTTTTTTTTCTCCTTTAAAACTCGTGACCTACATGTTTCCTGAATGAGATTATCGCTGTCTCTATTGTAATTTATTGTGACTATCATTGTAAAATAATTTTAAAAAAGCAAAGGCGGGAAAGGACTCGGTAAAGGAGGCGCTAAGCGGCACCGTAAGGTTCTCCGCGATAACATCCAGGGAATCACCAAGCCCGCTATTCGCCGTCTGGCGCGCCGTGGCGGGGTGAAGCGTATYTCCGGTCTGATCTACGAGGAGACTCGCGGTGTGCTCAAGGTGTTYCTGGAGAACGTCATCCGCGACGCCGTCACCTACACCGAGCATGCTAAGAGAAAGACCGTCACCGCCATGGATGTGGTGTACGCTCTGAAACGCCAGGGACGCACCCTGTACGGCTTCGGCGGTTAAACACTCCAACGGCTAACGACGCGAACACAACGGCTCTTTTAAGAGCCACCCACATCTCCAGTATAGAAGAGCTTTTATTCTTGTATGTCTGTAAAAGTTAAAAAAGGCATTTACAGTTCGGTAAGCACCGTTTAAAAGCGGCGTGATAATATTTAAAGGAAATTCGTGTGCGTAGTGGAGGAAACAACTAAATGTTTCTCARTTAAACGTAAATCAATAAATTGTCGGCCGGAAGACGATGTGTTGGTGCTTTCAGCTTGTAAAAAAA
>QMIH01003335.1:10369-21617 GCA_003987875.1 Clarias batrachus
TCCACCTACGGTGAAACACGTCTCCAMACGATGGATTAACTGGTGGTGACCGTCTTTTAAAGAAGCCTTCTTTTTAGGCTCTTGAGGAAAAGTTCCACCTCGGTAACCTCATCGCCGTCTTTGAAATGCCTGTCATGAAGTGGTTCCTTCAAGTGCTGGAAGAAGAAGAAGAAGAAGTCCCTGGGTGCACAGTCGGGGGAGTAGGGGTGGCGCGTCGTCATGTTCGCCTCGGTTTTGACCAAATTTTATGTCCGTCCCTCGTATATACTGCATGAAAGCCACTCAGGACTCTGCCGATGAGACAGTGATGTCTAACAGATCTTTAGATCTTCCACTGTGTTATGTAAAGCTTTAAAACCATGCGCTCCAGTGTCCTGTTACTCAGCTGGTTTTGTCAATAAAATACACATTTTTGTAGTGTTGGTTGGTGTGTGCCACCGCATGGTATTTTCTAACAAATCGAGTAGGTTTGGCATAACTGCGCTCCTATTCACTGTGTAAGGACGTACAGTACAGTACAGTGTTTTCATCTGTGTTAGATAACTTTAAAATCCAGCTTTTTGTCACTTAATGTACAGTAAGAGCCATTATATATTTCCTAGTTCAATGTTTTGAAAGAAGAAGGAAAAAAAAGGTCCATAAATAAAAAAGAAATATATATATATTTATTTCAAAACAAGCTTTGACTTCACACTCTCAAGGCTGTTCCCTTAATAACCGAGAAGTGATTTCAGGACTTTCTCTTTAAAAAACATATGCTGAAGTGAAACTGCGGAGGTGGAATTATAGCAGCTCTCAGTCTCATTTCTCTGCAGCTCCTTTGGGTCACATATTATTAAACTTGTAAATATGACCCACACAGTTTATCTTGGAGGGGGAAAAAAAAAATCCTGACTTATTTCTTCTATTGAAAAGCAGCTGATACATTATACTCRGTGCTGCAGCTCCATTTAAAACCCTCGCATTTGAATTCACTTTAACACTTTATTTGAAGGCTTCCTATAGTGACATTTCCGAATAGAGTATACTGTACATCTTTTTATGGAGTTATGAAAAGCATAGGACATCACTAATGAGGAGATTTTGGAGATCTTACTGCGGGTGTACAGGATGTCCCAAAGATTTTGGTATAATTTCGTAGTCGGACAACATCTCGCTCAAATGTTCTCAAATTTTAACAAGATGGGTAAAAACAAACTAMGTTTAATGCTTTACATTTAATTCGGTGTTGCTATGCAACAGGAATAGCATAAAATAATACATAAATTAATGTATAAACTCGGTAGTTGGTTTAGGCGATCAGCCTGTGCCATTACTGAAGACCAGGTTGCTTTAATAGCGTCGGTAATGTTGAATTCGATGTTTCTCATCTTCCTCTTGAAGATACCCCATCGATTCTGGTCAGGTGAGTTGGCTGGACAAACAAGCGCAGCATTATCATGGTCAGTAAGGCGGTTAGTGGGATTCTTGGCAGTGTGGACAGGTGCTAAATACTGCTGGAAAAGGAAATCAGCATCTCCATAAAGCTCCTTTATAGAGCTTCTCAGCAGCTTTGGAACCTTCACATTTCCTTCAAGGAACTGATTCTGTCCCTCTCCCTGTTCCTCAGACTCGGGCACCTTGATTTTCAAATGAAATGCAACGTTTTATTTCATTTGAAAAGTGGGCCACTAAGAAGTGGTCCAGTTCTTTAGGCCCGATAGGACGCTTCTGATGTCGTCTCTGTGTCAGGAGTGGCTTGACACTAGGAATGCAACAGGTGTATCTCATTTCCTGAAGATGTGATTTCATGGTGGCTCTTGATGCACTGACTCCAGCCTCACTCCACACCTTGAGAAGCTTCTTGAATTCACTTCTTGAACCTGCTTTGCTTGACCATCTTCTTATGGCTGTCAACCCTGTTGCTTGTGCTCCTTTTCCAGCACCCTCTCTGGCTTACCCTCCTTGTGGAGGATGTCGATGATCATCTTCTGTATAACTGTCTGACTTCCCCATGCACATGCTGAACTAGACTGAGAGATACGCTGTATTCATTCTGTATGAATATAAATTTACTCAAAATCAAAATTTACTATTCTAATAATTTGAGATTCTGGATTTTTGGTTTTCCTGAGCTGTAAGCCATAATCATTCAAATGAAAACAAAAAAGGCTAGGAATATATATTCGTAATGAATATGTATTAGTTCTATTATATTTATATACTGTATATTTCACAATATTCATTCTTTTTCAGTGATGCACTGTATGGCCTTGGGTATTATTTTCAGTGCACATTTTATTGTACATGTTTATCATGTCTGCATTCTTAAGCACAAAACCATTCATTGTTTCCCAACATACATACATAAAAAATGATAAATAAATAACATTACAGACGAATATGTGCATGCCTGTAAAGAAAGCCACATAATGCATGACAGACCATTGTTCATATGAAACCAARCAAAAATAAATAAATAAAAAACTAGTGTAGGCTCCTGGGTTTTGCATGAAAATGGAAAAGCGCGAGTGTGACAAAGTTACCAGAACCCCAGCACCATGCCAGATGTTTTACTTCCCAGTCTTGGGAACATCCAAAAAAAAAACAAAAAAAAAGGCCTTAAGAAAATATTTCTTCATAAAACGTCTGTAAAGAGCACTAAAGAGTAATTAAATAAACACAGTCACAGTATTTGGTGTGAAAATTCTTTGCTTGGGAATAAAAAATAATCAGTAGTGTTCGATACAGATTTGAGCAGTTTAATAATACTTGCGGGAAGGCGAGAAATGCACTTAATAAAAAAATTAGGATAACAGAATAATTAACCAAGAATGCATTCAAACTTAAAACTAAGTAGACAAACTCATAACATGCAGAATGAATACAATAGTTCTATAATAATAATACTCAGGGCATCTTTTTCTTTTTTTAGTGAGTACAGTTATGGACTACATGATTCTTGAAATAAATCCTCCAGCATTGCTTTTTAAAAAGCTTTCTGAAAGGCTTATGAATGTTTAATGAAGGCCCAGTGTACGTACCGTCAAATAATGCCATTCTCTCACTATACAGTACAAGTGCTCTATCTTGTCTCAATAATTCATCAATGTAGTGTAGGAGATTTTATCACAGCGCTCTTAAATTCGTAAATCTGATTGGTCAGAGGGTGTTGTATACTGTAATTCTCTATAACAGCAGCTGCGGTTGTAATAACAGCAGTAACTCAAAACACAGGTTGATTTTAATGCGTTCGCTTGAATCCGTTATCGTTTCTATAGTAACGACTCATCCATGGCGAATTATGGCAGACGTTCTGCATCATCCAAGCTGAAATAAGCTGAATAATCAACGGATCTTAAAAGGATAAAAAGTGTTGTTGTTTTTCTTTTTTCTTTTTGTTTTTTTAGTACAGTACAGTACAGTACAGTGGAACCTTGGATTGCGAGTAATGTGTTTTACGAGTGTTCCGCAAACCGAGCAAAGATTTTTAATCAATTTTTAATCGGAAACCGAGCAAGTATTAGTTTACGAGCGCCGAGTATCATGTATCACGCATGCCCTTCTCTCTTCTGAGTGCGGGCGTGTAATTTGACACCGACACTCACACACACACACACACACACACACACACACACACCCACACAGATCTCCCCGGCTGCACACGCGCTTTATTTACACAGAAAACTCAGCTCTGTCGCAATTCTTTTCAAAGGTAAGGTGCTGGTTCATTTGTTATTTTTTTGTTTTTTACTTTTCGGCAGTGATTACGTTCGTATGCGCTCATGCGAGTATCATTAGAAAGATTTCTTTTTTCCCCCATTAAAACAGTGTTTGCATTGTGTATGTTAGTTGTGAAACTTAAAAAGTGAGGTGTGGGGAGGAAGAAGTTTTACTGTTTAAGAAGAGGTGAGGGGATAATCCCACACACACACATACAAATACACGGCGTCTGCGCGCACAAACGGAAACTCTTAACTGTCTGGATTTATCTTTACTTTTTTATGTTAAGTGCAGGTTAATTTGTTTTATTTTTACTTTATATGTTGTATTAATTATTTTTATGTATTGATTGTTTTGAGCTGTAGAACGAATAATTTGGGTTTTCATTATTTCTTATGGGAAAAGTCTATTTGGTTTACGAGTGTTTTTGGAATATGAGCCCGCTTCTGGAACGAATTATGCTCGTAATCCAAGGTTCCGCTGTAGTGTAATTGTTGACCCTTGTTTTGTTGTTTTGTAAGTGAAAATGTTAAAAAATTCACTTCATTCAGCGGCATCTTTTTTGATTTATACTACCTCAGCATTGATCACACCCTGGTGTTCTTTATTTATTCCTTATATATTTATATACTGTACACACATACAGAGTCAGGCAAAAAAAATTAAACACACTTCAGAAAAAGAAAATGTTATGATGTATATTATATTAATATATTATTAATAATACTATCATATCATTATTATATTATTATGTAATATATATTAATAAATGTAGTATTTAAATATTTATAATGCAAGTTTTTTTTTTCCTGATTGCATATATATTTTTGCACTCGATATATATCAGTTTTTGGTTTGGTTCTATATTAGGGCTGTTTTTTTTTCCGTCTCCCTACAGCCGTACCCCGGACCAGTGCCACCCAGTGCAGCTCGGTACCCGAACCTCGCTTCGGCAAGCGTATCGGCAACGACTTCTCTGTTGGCTCAGCCGTGATGTTCGAGTGCAACCCAGGCTACACTCTGCAAGGCTCCACGGCTATCCGGTGTGAAACGGTTCCCGATGCCCTGGCACAGTGGAACGACACGCTGCCCACCTGCATGGGTGAGTTGTCAAGTCATCTCTCCAGTCACTATCCGATACGGTTTTAAAAGAAGTTATGGAGAAGAGAACTGGAGCGCTTAGAAAGGAACTGTGCACCGTCAGGGGTGAAGAGAGTTAATTAGCAGCTCTAGCAGGAAGATTGAAGCAGGCTCGAAGCTTAAAGCTTGACGCTGCACACAAGTCGCTTAGCGCAGTGTTTCCCCCTGAACTGTGCAATTAGTCAGGTTTAAAAAGTGAGAAGCAGGACGTGGGTGGATGAATGGGCGAACTTTCGGCGGAGCACTCGCATTTTTATTTAATTAGGTGAATATTTTGTGCTTCTACGGTACATCCTCGCCCGGCAGTGTCTTGCCTGTCTGCGTTTTGCAGTTCTCACAAGATGGTTAGGGCCTGGCCTTGTTCTGTTCGACTCAGTTTACTTAGTTGAGAAACTGCAAAGTTCCGATGATTACCTGCACGCGTGCTGCATTCTGTATATCGCTGCTAAAATATTAATGAGCCAGAAATTGCTGGGAACTGAATTTCTTTAATAATTTAACCATCTGCCACAGATATATTGAGCGTTTTTTCCATATCATATCTTCTCTGTCTCTTTCACACACACACACACACACACACGCGCATAAAATCATGTTCAGACCAGCTCCCACTTTTTTTTTTTTTTTAAGTGATTGGCTTTGACCTGAATTTTTTCTGCTTTGTCCTTGACAGATAGCATCATACCAAGGCTGGGTAAAAAAAAAAAAAAGAAGAAAAAAAAAAAAAGGTCTGTCCTGGCGAAGTAAGATAGCAGCCCACGCTTTTATTATTGACAGAGCYGCGCATCGGCTTTAACAAACGAGGAAACTCGCCTAGACTGGCTCCTCCACTGGGAGACAKGCATATGTCACTCTGTTAAAAGCCATTTGAAATCTGAACCGCGCTTTTTCACATGTGCCAGATAAATATCCCGGAATATCTGAGACGTAAAAAACGATCAGGCTAAAAAGTTTGAAACATGATATTCTTCAAGCCACAAGGGCATCCAAAAAAAATTTTTAATGTCTTTCTGAAATGTAAATGTCTTTTTGAAAAATGAGCAGAGGAGGGTCAAGTTACGTACAAGTTACTTTACCAGTTACCGCTTTTGAGTTTGAGCATTTCCCAGCCACGAGCATGTTTCTGGTTTCCGGTTCATTACTGTATATCTACTTCTAAAGTAACATCACACACTATTGAACCTGTTGTTTTTCCTCCCAAATCTTCGGTAATCGTTATCCTGGACGAGACGATCGTTTTTTTTTTCTGTTTCACTTTGATAAGGGTTGCGATTCAAGTCCTGCTCCAATAATCCGATCCAGCACTGTGTCTACTTCTTAAGAGGTGTGCTAATGCGTGTTCTGATCTCTTCCCTCTCGGGGCTTTGCCTCGACAGTGCCATGTGGAGGGGTTTTGACGGCACGTAAGGGCACCATCTTGTCCCCAGGCTACCCTGAACCTTACGACAACAATCTCAACTGTGTGTGGAAGGTTTCAGTGCCCGAGGGAGCCGGAATCCAGGTGAGAGAAGAAGCGAGTCCTTCAAATGAACCTTTCTTGCACTGTCAGTTTGCCATGAAAAAAAAAGAAAAAAAGTTCAACTTCAATAAAAGGGAATTATCGGTATCTAATTCATTATGCATGGGGCAAATGTTGAATTTGCAAATGAAGAGGGCATGATGTATGATCTTTTTATTCAGTTTAAGAATTGTGCTTGCTAAGTTATGGAAAGATATTGTTCTTCTTTTTTTTTTTTTGTACAAACCAGGCTCTTGTCTTTTTTTTTGTTTGTTTCCAGATCCAAGTGGTGAGTTTTGCTACCGAACACAATTGGGATTCTTTGGATTTTTATGATGGCGCTGACAACAACGCACCCAGACTGGGCAGCTATTCAGGTACGAACATGCTTTCACGCAGATAAAAAAAATTCGGAACAAGCACTCTGTAAACGTTTACACCTTGTTTTCCGTCCCTGTTCCAGGTTTTTCATGCGAGACCTTGACTTACTGTACTTTTGAATTGTGTTCACGCCTTTTTCCTACTGTAGTCTCTAAATAGCTCTCTAATCTTTCTTGTTTGAGTAACACATAATTGAGTCATGAGTCTCTCATTAATACTTTTGTTCTCGACAAATTCAGAAGCTTTGATGGTCAACTTTGTCTTATTATAGAGCCCGACCTTTCGAGATACTAAACTTTTAACGACCGTCATGATGTGTTTGAGTGGCCAATTAATTCTCTTTATCGGTGAGGCTATTATCGGATACCGCCGACTGTTCCGCTGCTTGTGTTTTGTTCACAAKCAAAGTGACTAGTGCAAGGCACAGTGATGCCAGGGGCCTGGTAAGCTATCAATGTGTATCAGTCAATAGGTGCAGCGGGAGAGGATACACTGATTAGCGAGGGCTTTTGGAATCTGCACCTTTATCTGACTGCGAGGAACAATGCTAGCCTCCATTCCGCTGCTGCCTGTACGAGCTTTGACCCATGGTGCCTGGGTAGGTGAATTGGGTAGAATCCTCGGCAACAATTGTGGAATGGACAAACTTATAGGCGACTCACTCTCAGTTGGGAGGGGATGATGATGATTGGATTGTGACCCAGAGGAGATTTTATTTGGGGCACCATTGGCATGATCTCTGTCTGCAAAACAGGTTTCTTCAGGTTCTTTTGGTCATAATTCCACCTGCAGTAGGAGTAAAGCTAGCCGCAAAAACCGTTGTTGGCTAATTCATTCAGTCTAAAGACCTTAACGTCAAGKAAACAATCGCACATGATGGAAGTCAAGGTGATCGGGAACCAACCAACAGCTGTTTGGCTACCCTTGATCAGACAGAGGTTGGCATAAACCATACAGGTACTGTAGACTGGATCAGGATAGTCATTAACCCTGATAGAAAGGGAGGATCGGTGCGGAACCAGCTGTCAAGTAAAGAAGACTACTTTCGAAAGTATGATCTTGTGTGCAGTTTGAAGATGACCAAACTGAAATGACGCTTGGAAAGTAGTCAGGGGAATCTCATTGTTTAAGCCATTGGACTACGGTTCAGAAGGGCCCAGGTTCAAACCTCACAGTCACCACTGTTGGGCCCCTGAGCAAGTCCCTTAACCCTCAAATGCCCAGATTTATAAAGCGATAAAAATGAAAAAGTCGCTCTGGATCAAGAAGTTCGTCAAATGCAATGTAAATGTGAATGGAACTACACTCAATGAGTTGGCAAATAATCCACTGAGAGGAAGGTGCATGAGAGAAAGTCATCAGTGTAGAAATGTAACCTGCTAGCCTCTTGTATTGTTTGGTGGCCACTGAGGAATTATTGCACACCGTTGCGAGAAAAAAAAAACTAATCTCGCTTGTTGCAATAGAATAGACGTCGTTAGCACACTGTCAAAAAGTCAATGGAAAAATTAAAATGCATCCCCCCTGAGTGACAGCACTGTTTCCAGAAGAATTAAGGATACTGCAGAGGACTTTGAGAAACAGCTTATTTCAAGGCTAAAGGCAGCAGGGTATTTCTCAATCCAGCTCAACCACAGATGTCTCAGATGGCGCTACGTTGTTGATTTTCGTGCGGTACGTGTTGGAAAGTGAATTTGCGAAAGACTCGTTACGTTGCTTGACTATTCCGACTGGCATGACAGGCGAACAAATATTTCAACTATTGCACATGGATACTAAGTGTGGTTTGGACTGAGGCGATTGTAAAGGCATAATGAGCAACGGGGTCGCGAATATGAGAGGCAGAAACAGCAGAGTTGTGAAACAAATCAAGGCAACTGGCGGGGACGGCATGTGGATCATTGTTTTATTCACTGTCGGACGCTGGCAGRCGAAGGAACACCTCCCGATCTCCTCAAAGCACTCAACGAAATAATTCGTCTTGTGAACTTTATTAAAGGTTTGTGCTCAACAGTCAGCTTTTTGATTAGCTGTGGACTGACATGGGGGGCAGAACACGCTTGGATTACGTTTACATTACAAGCCGCACTGCTCAATTCCGATTTTTTGCTCGGACCAGCACCTCTATCGCTGATTGACGCCATCAAGTGCATGGGGCATGCTCAGAGACTGAAAGCCACATGAATTCCTATCTGACCGTTCTCATTCCGGTCTCTTGACCACGTTATCAGATATGTGTTCCGATCTAGGACAAAAAAGTTACTTGCCCGACTCTGAAAGCCAAACCCAAGACGCTTCATGTTTCCCAGTGTCTTACAAAGGAACACCTCCCGAACTCCACGAGATTATTCGCGGCACTGCGCTCAACAGTCAGCTTTTTGATGAGCTTCGATGTTGTTGTAGACTTTCAGAAGTCAWTGCGGTTTGAACGACTCCGAAGGCCAAACCCAAGACTCTACATGTTCCCCATTGACTTGCAGCACATGATGTGGTACATTTTGTTGTACTCATTGGTCATTTTGATCGCTATTTTCCCACCAAGAGATTTTGAATGACAAAAAGGTGGATTCGAACCCCCCACGACTTTGAAAGCCCGCAGTCACTGCTGGAGTCGGGACTAACAGAGCTGTTGCAGCTGAGCAGCAATCACGTGCTGCAAAGAAGGCGTGAATGCATGGCATCGTCTTCACTCTGGATAAGCCATGCATCTGAATATCCTGTCCTTAGTACGGCTYGTCATCTCTTGGCTTTCACAAMCACGTATTACTGTGAAGTGGGATTTTCTGTTCTTACAAAAAAAAATRAAKWTAAAGCAGCACAGAAATAGATGGAAYGCTGAAACTSTCCACCTTGTACCCCAGACTGGAAGGGCATACAAACACAGCAGGCTGGGCCACCTTTCCCCAGCATATAATACAGTATGCCTCATGAGATTTGATGTGGAATAGATGTTGTTGTGAAGTGGTTAATGAAAAGACCGTTGACTGTTAAAACTATTTTCCTGTTTGACAGCACTTAAACGTGCAGGCTGCTTCATACTCGTAATAAAAGATATGATGATCATAGGCCTAGCCTACCTTGTTTATAAGGAAATAAATACAATAAGATCGTCTAGGAACTCCACCTACAGTATAAATGCATTTATTCGGTATCATTTATAAAGTGTAGTTTTATTGTGTTTTCAACAACACATGCATATAAAGTTGTGATTTATTATCAGCCTAGCTAAGAAATGGCTGTTTTACAATTCAAGGTAGTAAAGTTATGTTTAAAAGGCAATAAAAATGATCGTAACATTCATTTGTGACAATATAAACTTTTTTTTTTTTTTTTAATGATTTATACTGTAAGTAATGCCTATTGTAAACTGGGTTGAGAAGGTTTGTCTTTTTTTTTTTTTAAGTGGGTCCCTGGTAAAAGGTGGAATACCGTAGTGTTTAGCACTGTCGCCTTGCACCTTCGGGGTCAGGGTTCGATTCCCGCCTCAGGGTCTTTGTGCATGTTGTACTGTACACTGTGCTTGTTGACATGCAGATTAGGCTAATTTGCATTTCTAAATTACCCGTAGTGTGTGAATGAGTGTTAATGTGTGTGTGCGCTCTGCAATGGATGGGTGTACACCGCCTCGTCTCCTGGGGTCGGATCCAGCGACCCTGTATGCAGGATAAAGCGGTATAGACAATAAGCGAGTGAGTGGGTGAGTCCCTAGAATACACTCCAAAGTCCTTGAGTTGTGTGGATTACTGATTCACTTACAGTCATTCTGTGAAATGTTTTTTTTTCTTCGTTTTTTTTCCCTGGAAATATAATCTGTATCCACTGCATGACATTATGGTACCAATAAGATTACTGAGATACAGTATGCTAACAAGAGCAGTCATGAACTGAGCTACATTTTTATGAAAACGGCACTCAGGAAAAGAAACTGTCTGCACCCGTGAGTGAAAATCACCAAAGCCATGTTTACCCATAATACCTGATTTCAATCAGATACAGCTAAATTACAGTTTGAGTTTTTATGGCTAAATATTTCATTTCTGTTTCGGAACACATGGACCCAGTTCTTTCCATTTCCTGTGCAAGCAGTAATTTTCTAGGTCATCTGTGTCCAAATCACACATATAGCGATTGCCAGTCTCAGTTGATAACCTTTTAAAGGCAATTTATTCGTTTATTTATTTATTTTTCTTTTTGAAATGTAATTTTTTTTAAGGATTTTGCTGTGATTGTTTTCTTTCTGATGAATTTCAGGGACTATAAGTAACCACAAAAAAAAAAAAAAAATGAATGAGTGTTTGAGTGAGTTAGGGTGGGTGAATGAGTGTGTGGGTGATTTGGGGTGGGTGAATGAGTGTTTGGGTGGGTTAGGGTGGGTGAATGAGTGTTTGGGTGTGTTATGGTGGGTGAATGAGTGTTTGGGTGAGTTAGGGTGGGTGAATGAGTGTGTGGGTGATTTGGGGTGGGTGAATGAGTGTTTGGGTGGGTTAGGGTGGGTGAGTGAGTGTTTGGGTGAGTTAGGGTGGGTGA
>QMIH01003335.1:22238-33075 GCA_003987875.1 Clarias batrachus
TGGGTGAATGAGTGTTTGGGTGGGTTAGGGTGGGTGAGTGAGTGTTTGGGTGGGTTAGGGTGGGTGAGTGAGTGTTTGGGTGGGTTAGGTTGAGAGCATGAATGTTTGGGTGGGTAAGGTTGGGTGCATGAGAGTTTTTTGGGTTAGGTTGGRAGCATGAGAGTTTGGGTAGGTTAGCGTGGGTGCGTGAGTTTGAGTGGGTTAGGTTGTGTGATGCTTTTGGTCGAATAATGTTAACCTGCAGTATATAAGGGGCATTTAGCTGGTCCCCATTAGAAAAAATAGTGTGTTTTTCGTTACGGAGCTAAGCGTTTTATCATATAAAAGATGCAAATTACTTACTTCTGGTTGCAGAGGTTTGTGTCAGAGTTTAATTTAGGTGCGACATAGCAATAACTAATAAGTCAAATGTGTTTGTTTGTTTGTTTATGTGTTTCTTTGGGTGTGTGGTTGTTCTAATTGTCTAATATTTAATGCCTTGTTACATAATGCTCATTAAAGCAAATAGAACATATTGTCTCTTTTCAGGGACAACAATTCCTCAGCTACTGAACAGCACGTCCAACAACCTTTATCTGAACTTTGTATCTGACATCAGTGTTTCAGCAGCAGGCTTCCATCTGGAATACACAGGTACAACCAGAGGGCAGCTTTATACCCACCACTGAGATCCATCCACTCATCACTTATTAAAAAACKACACTGTGGCGCAGACTAGACTGCAATTCAACACCTGTGGCACGTGAGGGGAGAAATCACAGCTCCCTTTCTTCTTTCACTATTCGTTAGCCATGATGCATTGGTGACAATATTATTTCATTCAATTTTAAATACACTGCCTGGCCAAAAAAAAAAAAAAAAAAGCTGACACTAATATTTCATTAAAATATTTGATATTTGATTATAGCACACATACACAGTGGTCTCGAGTTCATGTTTGAGAAAGATTCCTCATGCTCCCAGCACAGCTCTTTCACACTTTGAGTCCTGGAATATACCCATGACATCAAACTCCTTTGATGTGATAACCTGGTGATTCAGTACATTCAGGTCGTCAGCTGGCTTGATGTTATTACCACATAACGTTCCAGAGCCTAGACCTGAGCGACTGAAACAAACCTCAGATCATAACACTGACTGATAACTGAATAACAGGCTGAGATACAGTATTATGTGTTTAGTCCATGTGGTGGCACAGATAAGACTGTATATACATAAAGTGCCGATGAAGATGCTCCCAACCATA
This sequence comes from Clarias batrachus, assembly GCA_003987875.1. Lineage (NCBI taxonomy): Eukaryota > Metazoa > Chordata > Actinopteri > Siluriformes > Clariidae > Clarias > Clarias batrachus. The sequence goes on from QMIH01003335.1 coordinate 23,485, forward strand.
ACCTTCTATATTCACACCATCCTCAATCCTGATTACGTTTTTCTTCTGGATCTCTTCAAGCCAAAACGCTTTTGCTGCAGAAAATATGTGACATACTGTACCGTATAGATTCACCCCGCTGGGAGCTTTTAATTCTTGTACTTTACTACTTATGTGGAATTAATACAGTTTACGCACACACACACTCATTTAGATGCATGGCGCTCTAATGAGCACAAATTACTCCTCATCGCTCCTACCTTATTTTACAGCAAATAAATTTAGATACTTTCTCAACATAATCTCTACCTCTTCTCCAAATGCACTCGAAATAATTTGGATTTCATTGACCAAGATTTTATTTMATTTCAAATCGTGTGATTATGTGTGTCCGCAGCAATCGGTCTCGATTCCTGTCCAGAACCTCAGACTCCTACTTACGGCATCAAACTGGGAGACCGCTACATGGTGGGAGACGTGGTTATGTTCCAGTGTGAACAGGGATATTCTTTACAGGTGAGCCGGCACGTTTCTTCAAGGATAYGGTTCATAATTCCAGTGTAATTTCTGTATTATATATAATAACATGCATGCGTATGACAATTTACGGAAGTGTATTTATWGTAGCTTCGGTTGTTTTCATCCAGGGCAATGCTCACATCACCTGTATGCCAGGACCGGTGAGGAGATGGAATTACCCTGTGCCACTCTGTCTTGGTATGATGATTCACCAGATCGAAACACTATAGGATGTTTGCACACTTATTGGAGTCTAAGTATAAAGTCAACAATCTTGTTAAAAATCTCACACGCCCATACACCTGTATTGTTAGTGATATTGTTAGAATATGTCTGTGGGTCTGGAGTAGTTCAGTGGTTATGGCGTKGGACAACTGATCAGAAGGTCCCCRGTTCAAACACCTYCACCAAGTTGCTAGTGTTAGGCTCTTGAGCAAGGTGCTTAACCCTCAACTGCTCAGATGTATAATCAGATAAAAATGTACAGTAAGTCGCTTTCTATAAGGGTGTCTGCCAAATGGCTTAAATGTTTAAAACATTGGTAAGGACGCATCTTTAAAAACCAATCAATTTCTTTATGTATTTTGAAGTAAAAAATGTGCTACGCTATAAAGTACTATATGTTATAGACAAGGGTCAAAGTACTGTAGTTTTAAATACTTGTCAGCATTATGTAGCCAAAAGGTAAGGAGAATAAAACCACGCAGGTTATGGACATTCATGTTAATCTCAAAAGGTTTTTCTTTATGTTTGCACTTATCAGGGTTGAAGCACAAATAGCATTAAAGGAAATTAAAAGCTAGTGCGCGATATAGTGTGTAGAATACATTGTCAATCCCTTGATCAGCGGTTAGAGAGAGATTTGAGATTCAGCCTCAGGTGATGAACCTCATCTACAGTATGAACAAAACGTTGAGATGAGTCAATGGCACATTGGCGGAAGGTCGCCTCATGTTAACCTGAGCAGTAACGAAAAATCGAAACGCAACACGGACAGTTCAGCGGCAATTCGGAAGATTTAGAAGCAATGTGTTGCTGAAGATCACATACCATTATCAGATGTGTGGGTGTTTTTGGGGGGGGTTGGGGGGGGGGGTGCTTCCCTGATTTACTCCCTAATTTAGTCATGTCCAATTCCTCCCCGTCACTAGGGGGCGCTCCCACATTAAGGCTACAACTACCACTCAGTCAAGACTATAACATGTTTCCTCCGAACCACGTGACTCCAGCCGACCGCATCTTTTCGAACTGCTAGTTCACGCACCGTTGGGGGCGGAGTAACACACTCGGAGGATAGCGCTATCCGCTCCCTCTGCTTATGTGAGCCCACAGACGCCCCTGACTGGCAGCTGCTCTCCCCTTTCTTTTCTAGTACTACTTACCAACTCTGAATCTTTTCTCACACACGGCTATAGGAAACTATTTGTGACTAAAAGAGTCTTACTGTAACCATAGCAATTCTTTATGCCCCCCCCCCAGAGTTATTTCTGAAGGCTCATTTTAAGTTCCTTAACAAAATACATTTCTGTGACTTTCTCTAACCCTTCTAAAAAGATGCTCCAGCTCAAAGCTTCATGATTCCTACTGGTTTCACCCCTAGCCAAGCTGAAAATCTGAAATGGAAGACTGAATAATTAATCGTCCAGCTGCTTACTCACATCTTTAATGAAAGCGCTCCTAAAACCCACAATATGACTTTTTTAACACTAATTTCCGAGTGCTTTCTGTTCTGCTCAGATAAGGCGCAACACATCCCTGAGCCCGAATGAATATGAATAAAAGCAATAACACCAAATAAGACAAATTTATTCCTAAATGGCTGGCTGGGTTATAGAGAATGGGTTTCGTTGATATAAATAATGAAGTTAATACTACACTCGGATGTGTTAAATTGACCGAGCGCGCCATGTGAGAGGTGATCCTCTCATTGTCTTTCTCTCGGTGCAGGTTTATGTTCAAGAGGAGGCCAAGAGAAGCTAAATCCCGAAAACACTGAATATCGTTTATTTTGATAGTTGTTATGGATTTTTGGGTCACGTTTTCAGGAGAAAGCTCATACAAGGGAGATGGCGGARACGATAACCTGTCAGCGTAATGAAATTCAGCCTTAGATTTCAAGGCAACAAAATTATGCATATCAACATTAATTAGAACAATCGAAAGTGGAAATGGCTGCTTGATAAGCAGATGGTGGGAGAAATGGTGGCATTTTTTTTTTYKMGAGAGAGACTAGAATAAACATTTATGGAGTGAGAACATAGAATGAATAAATGATCAGTGATAGCTGCAGCAGTTTGATTATGCGGGGGAACTGAGCTGATGTCATGACAGCTTTACTCACTGATTTGCAACGTGATAAACCCGAACATTACCACAAAGAGCTAAATAAAAATAATTAGATTGATCTCATTCACTTCATTGGATTTGTGCATTGTTAGGGTCCCAGAACAAAACGGCATGCAAGCACGAGCGTAGGCATTGTTGTGTTCTGTCTGCTTCTGAGCAAGACACCAAATGGAGGACGTCTTTCATTGTTTATTTGAAATACTCAAAGCAGGGACACGGTTTAGCATACCAGGTACTTGTATTAGAAATCAGGGGTAGCCTTATAAGCCAAAGGTCTAGAAATAACTAGAGAATCTGATAGATTGTCCACCAGCCAAGTACCAAGTACCATGGACAGCCACAGACATCAGTAAACATGCAAGGAAATCTTGTTAATTTATCACTAATGCCTTACAGATACAGCACAGGTAGTTCCCGACTTATGAACGAGTCCTGTTGCGGGATCASGTTCGTAAGTCCGATTCGTTCTTAAGTCAGACAAAGCAAGTCTTATATGCCTTTAACGCGAATATACTGTACAATGTAAAGCATATCAATGCGCTTGACTAAATCTTTGTCCCTTTTCCCCACACTGCCATCATGTGGCCAAAAACTGTAATCACGACAAAGAAAATGAATCTTGTAGAACTGTAACAGTGTTGTCTCTGYGCCTTTAAATAGCGAGGGGAATCCCGGACGCCATTTTGTCTCAGTGCTGTTTTCCATTGTATTGGACTGTGAACTCTGTTTAGTGAGGATTTTCAGAAATTAGGATTATTCACCATCAGGACAGCCATTTTTWATCATCGTGCTGCCGGACTGATTTATTGAAACTGGTGAGGTGGACTCATTTCTCCTGCGCCCCCACATGCACACACATACTATATCCTGGGCGCTAGACGTTTTTGTATATTCACTTACACACTGAAAATATTGTATGTAATTGTAAATATTGTTACACWGCAGCGTAAAATTTTTTTGGGACAATACACGTGAGCTACAGTACTTCCGTGATAGAACCTGAAGTAGAACCGTGGTCAGTTCGTATCTGTGAAAATTTGTAACTCGAATGTTCATAAGTCGGGGACTATCTGTATGCGCCATACTGTACATAATCTTTAATATCTTTTTTTTTGGGAGGGGGGGTTTTTCCCAGATTTTCTCCCTAATTTTTGTGTCCAATTCCTCCCCATGGAGGAATGTGACACCAGCCGAGCACATCTTTTCGAACTGCTCGCTCACGCGACATTGGGGGCGGAGTAACACACTCGGAGGACAGGGCTATCCGCTCCTTCCGCTTGCGTGAGCTCACAGACGCCCCTGATTGGCTGTAGAGCCGTGATTAATGTGGGAGCACTAAGTACCTCTCATCCCTCCCCTCTGAGAGAGCTCGGCCAATCAGCTCTCTCTAGACATCCGGCTGMGAGAGGTTACAGCAYCACCCGGGAATCGAACTCGCGATCTCCGAATGATGGGTCAAGCGTTTACCACTGCGCCATACATAATGTATATATAATCAGTTGGATCAACGCTATTACACCATTTGTATCGGTTTTCACTCTCGGATCATTTCTGCATGAAAGCTTTCTTACTTTCTAGATCTTTCTACATGGACATCACAAGTTCCCAATGACGATCAGGTTTATGTCCATGAAACATTTCTTACCAATCAGGGCGCTTTGGTTGGTTACTGTACAAGGAAAACTTAAAATTACATTTCTCATCCGTGCATTTCATCCTTAACCCTCTCTGATTCTCTGTTGCTTCTCCTGCTTTCAAGGCATTCTTTCATTACTGAGCTGTGCACACACACTTCCTCTAACTCGTGTTGTGCTGCGGTTAGCCTTATCAGATGGAACTTTTAAGCTCTGGTGCACCTTTTATTTAAGTAGGAAACGCCATTTAATCATTCCTTAAACATTTCACTGCTTTCCTATTGGATAAATCCTTCACTGTCACATACCAGACCATGCCGATAGTTGGTTCTCCCAGGTGCTTATTTAGAAAAAGAAAAAAAAGAAAGTAATTGGGATTAGAATTCAATCAGGCTGTGCTTTTTTTTCTTGTTTGTTTCATCTTGTGGGCAGTTTTACTGCAGGTTCTGTCCTATTTAACATTACGAATAAAAGAGGTGTGAAGAAAATGAGGTTTATGTCAGAACAAGAGGCAACTGATACATCACTGTGATAAATGTGTTGTTTTATTTGAGGCCAAACTGGTCTTTTTGATATGATGTCAGAGGTGTTTGTCCAGTGGTGGTGATTCACCTTCAATTAGGCATTAGTCTTATTATATACCCTGTATAAATGAACCTACATTTTCCTGGTTGTTCCTATTTCCACCACTAAGCGAGTCATATTGTGCTTAAGTAGCCATGTGGAATTTGGTCACCCTTGTAAAATATTTATTTTAAAAATATTTATTTAAAAAAAAATAATAATAATAATTAAAAAWATATATATATATATTTATTTAACCGAGCAAAGATTTTTAATACATTTTTAATTGGAAACCGAGCAAGTATTAGTTTACGAGTGCCGAGTATCATGTATCACACATGCAACTCTTATTTTGACACCGAGCGGCAAGTGATCACAACTGAGCCAATGATTTTTGTGTGTGCGTGTGTGCGCGCGTAATTTGACACAAACACACACACACATAGATCTCCTCGGCGCTTTACACACGTGCTTTATTTACACAGAAAACTCAGCTCTGTTGCGATTCTTTTCAAAGGTAAGGTGCTGGTTCATTTGTTTGTTTGTTCTTTTTACTTTACAGCAGTGATTCCGTTAGTATGCTCACATGAGTATCATTAGAGAGATTTCTTTTTTTTCCGTTAAAAAAGTGTTTCCATTGTGTATGTTAGTTGTGAAACTTAAAAAGCGAGGTGGTGGGAGGGAGGAGGAATTTTATTGTTTATTGGAAACACTTAACTGTCTGGATTTATTTTTACTTTTTTTAAAAAAAATGTTAAGTTCAAGTTAGTTTGTTTTATTTTTACTTTATATGTTGTATTAATTATTTTTATGTATTTATTGTTTTGGGCTGTAGAACGAATAATTTGAGTTTTCATTATTTCTTATGGGAAAAGTCTATTTGGTTTACGAGTGTTTTTGGAAAACGAGCCCGCTTCTTGGAACGAATTATGCTCCTAATCCAAGGTTCCACTGTGTATATATAAAAATACACTGTTTGTATCAGTGTTTTCACTCTCAGATCATTGCTTCATGAAACCTTTCTTTTTATAACATGGACATCACACGTTCCCAATGACAGCAGTTCACGTTCTGCTCAGGGTCCGGCTTATTTATGTCCATGGAACATTTCTTACTTAGTTTTAGAGACTTTGTACTGTATGTCTTGACAAGTTTAAGGCGCTTAGGTTGGTTACTGCTCAAGGAAAACTTWAAATGGCATTACAGTACATTCTCTTGCTCAAGGGCCCAACAATGGCATTCTGTTATGCTCTATATCAACACTTGTGGAATGCCTAATCAGATTACTCTGCCAGAAAGTCTGCCATCTTTAAATTAAGCAGAATCTCAGATGGATCTATCATCTGTAGATCACTGGTTTGATCCCTGGGTGATGCTGTAACCTCTCACAGACGAGAGTTCTCTCTGGGAGTCACTTAGAGCTCCCATATTAATCAAGGGCATTTGTGAGCTCACGCAAGTGGAAGGAGCAGATAGTGCTGCCCCCAACGGTACGTGAGKGAGCAGTTCAAAAAGATGCGGTCATGTGGTTTGGAGGAAAAGGCCTTAGTCTTCGGCCTTCTCGACTGAATGGTTGTGGTAGTCTTAATGTGGGAGCCCCCTAGTGACGGGGAGGAATTGGACACAACTAAATTAGGGAATAAATTGTGGGGGGGAAATCCCCCCCAAAAAATGTAAAATCTCAGATCGATTCCYATTTATCTCGTGTCCTCCCTACATATGGCACAGTAATGTTACCTCTGCCTAGTGTGCACCATGCCTTGTAGTTTATTATGGTCTGGCAGTTCACACACATGCCTCTGTAGTTTCATCAACGTATTGGCACATTTAACGGGTAGGTTTATGTGATGGGTAACTGCATGGGCTGGGCCGGGTTATGTTCGTCCTTGATTCCATTTCTTGGGTAAAAGCATTAAAATGTCGAATGGGTTACTCMCRCTCCAGAACTGGGTAAATCATGTTTCCAGTGGTAAAAAGAGCAGAATGTATTTCCTTTCATTCCTGAAAAAAAACAAGAACTTTTCCTTTATCAATACCATTAGGAAAAAAACTGCTTGTTTTAAGCCTAGCAAGTGTGAAACAACCATTAAACAAGACAATTCATGCGCACTGGAAATTAAAAATTAACCAATGCCATTATAACACAGCATGATATTGATGACTTGATGAGTGTTGGTTAAATGATTCTGCATTCAGCTCAATGTGGAGGATCCCTGACTGAAATGAGCGGTGTCATCCTGAGTCCTGGATATCCTGGAAATTACCCCAGTGGCCTTGACTGCACCTGGACCGTCACCTTGCCCATTGGCTTTGGTATGGCTAAATGACAAACACATAAAATATATCATAGAAGAGAAGCATGTCAACTGTATATTCAGCCAGGTGTGGATACAGAACCGGCAAATGATGTTTCATTTCATATGCTTAAGACAATTCTTTATTCAGGAACATTAGCTAAGGTTGTTAGGTTTGTAAACACAGTGCTACAAATGTTGCCAGTTAAGTAGTAACATAAGCTAATGTTATGTCTACAGCAATGTTTAGTCTGTTTTAACTTCACTTGTATCCAAGTTCAAAAGCAAGTTACATAGTTTCAGTAGATATTACAGGAAATGTATGACTTTCTCCAGGGTGTAATGACCAGTGTTGGGTGTAACGCATTACAAAGTAACTGAAACCGTGAACCCGAACCCGCGAAACCGCATAGGTGAGTTAGGGGTATTAGTAGGTAACAGATTACGGGCCAAACTTCGCTGAGTGATGATGGTCGAATAATTAYAAAGGCCTTGACTAAAACAACATGCATGAGGAAGCACAAAGGAGTTTTCATTTTCTGCAATGGAAAAGTACTCGAACTAGTTACTTTTATCAGAAAGTAACGCAGTAAAGTAACGGATTACACTTTGAAGACAGTAATTTTGTAATGTAATAATTAGTTACTTTAAAAAGTAACGTCCGCCAACACTGGTAATGACAGAATTTTTTTTGTGCAGGATCAGCTGTGCTATTAGCTTGTAATGTATCCCATTAGGAATCCACCTGCAGTTTCTTAACTTCTCCACCGAGGCCATCCATGACTATCTGGAGATCCGGAGCGGGTCAGCGGAGACCAGTACCGTCATCGACAGGTTTAGCGGGCCTCAGGTACCCGAGCCTCTGTTCAGCACCACGCATGAGACGAGCTTCTTCTTCCATAGTGATTATTCACAGAACAAGCCTGGATTCCACATCACATACCAGGGTGAGCTCTCCTTTACTGGATTCTGTGAAACAAGACTTCCAGAACTTTTACATTAAACGTTTACATTCTTCGACAGTAGTTCAGCATGTTGTATCGGTCAGAATAAATTTACAGCAACGTAATCAGAGATTAAACCGGAAAAAAAAGTGAAATTAGCTCCATGAAACATTCTGCGTTAATATAGCTGACCTTTTCCACAGCGTGTGCTTTGTGCGTGTGGAGTTTTCTAATCGTTCAATATATTCGCATCACCGTGATCCACTGGCCATCATGCTTTGTTAATTTAAACCTTTAAACTACATGTCTGCGTCTTAAGTACGAACAAAAGTGACCTTTAGTAGGAAAAGTGAATGTGTGTGTATATTCAGAAACAGGTCATCAATATACTGTCCCGTATACTGTGTATTCCGTACCGTATATGCAGAGAAAGTTCCCTGTTTTTATACTCTGGTTTAGTGCTTAGCTTGATTTTCTGGTTGAGTTATTTCAAGATGTTTGCATTTGAGGTAGCAAATAATTCAGACATGCAACATATCCACAGAAAAATCCATACRTTTGATTACCAATATGTGCAGTTGTCAGATTCCATGCTACATGCTGTCAGCAAATATCACCCTAAGATACTTATTGGAAAATACATATTGCGCTCTACATATTGAGAACTCACATTTAATGCAGTTTTATGTCTGTCGTTTATTGGGTGTAACTGGGAAACRTTCTGGGCTTCTCGGTTTAACATGCTCGCCCAAACATTACTTTATTTTCTCAAATATTGTGTCTCAAATGATGTGCTGTTTTCTTTTGAGGTATAATTATAAAGCATTTACATTATGAATATTTTCTAYTTAATTGATTTAATTTCTATTTTGAAGGAAATCGTACTTTCGAACATGTGCATGCTGCCATGTGTTGTCAGKAATATTTTACACTAAAGTCAGCCTGGAGTTTCTTGTAGGCTCATTATGTTGCTGTTTTCTGGTCTTCAGCCTACCAGCTTCAGAGCTGTCCTGACCCGAGACCCTTCAGGAATGGCATTGTGATTGGCAGTGACTTTAGCGTTGGCATGACGGTTTCATTCGAGTGCCTGCCGGGATATTCCCTAATTGGAGAGACCTCTCTCACCTGCCTTCATGGCACAAGTCGCAACTGGAACTTCCCCGTGCCACGCTGTGAAGGTGACCGGTTCATGTTGACACTTCAGATCTTAATATCGGGAATAGAGCTCTGCCGAAGCGGTGCTGGGAGTGGTATTGTATCGCTCAATTCCTTCAAGACGATGCAGAATAACTCGTCTAAATGCAATGTTTT
>QMIH01003337.1:9949-37997 GCA_003987875.1 Clarias batrachus
AAAGTCTCCACGAGATCAACAAGCTTGATTGTTTTGCGGACCCTTTAAAGAGCGGTGACGAGCGGCGACAGGCGTCGGAGGCAGGGCGGCAAGAGTGAAATTTGGCACTCTCGCCGCGTTCGGTGTGAACACAGGGTTTGGCTACGTCTGGTACTGGTTTGACGCATGGGCGGCACCATGAACACGGACAAAAGGAAGTAGGGAAGGGGAAAGGGTTTAAGGAGGGAGGACTGAAAGAAAAGGAAGGAAAATACTTGAAGGTGTGCACATGGCAGTGCACAGTTAGTTTGTGGGCACAGGCTGGTGAGTGGTAGTGGCGGGTAGAGTGGGTCTTTGTTGGCAGCGGCTGCTATGTGCCCCATGGCCACTCTTCTTCCCGCTAACCTGGTCAGCCGGCCCCTCCAAGCTCTCCACTGGGTATGGCCTCAGACGGGAGTCCCTCCTGATGTTCGACGGCTGTGCGGCTTTGCCGGCTGGGAACGGGGGCCTTAGCATGGATGCACAGCAGTACCATGGGATCTCGTGCAGCATTCGTGCAGCTGTTCTTCACATGGCGATTAATTGACTGCATACACTGACACACATGCGTACACTGACACACACATACGCATATTGATACACACACTGATGCACACTGATATACACACTGATACAAACATTGACACACTGATACACATACTTACTTAGACTTAGTTCCTCCTGTGCTATTCGACATATTGGGTGGCGAGGTTTCCCCAGGGTGATCGGTTTGCCACAACATCTTTGGCCTCGTCCCAAGAAATATCAAGTGTCCGGAGACCATCCATGATAGTCCGCCACCATGTTGCATGTGGTCGCCCTTATTTCCTTTTGGGGGTATCCATAGAATTGCTGATTTTGGTTGCCATGGATGGGGTTGGTGGAGTATATCGCCCGCAAATGACATACTTCACTCAGTCACAATGTCGTTTAGGAGCCGGTCGTAGTTCAGCTGCGGTTTTCTTCATTGGTGATGCAGTCCCGGTATGATACACATAAGATTCTCTGAAACCACAGCTGCTGGGGGACATTGAGTCTTCCTGCAATCCTGGCAGACATCTTCCGCGTTTCACTGGCGTAGATGGCAATTTAGATGGTGTAGATGGCAATATAATTAAGCAGACACATTTTCGTCACTGTGTCGATCTTCTTAGTAGGCCAAAAAATCGTCCGGAGTTACTGGAACACTGCCCCAGCCTTCACAATCCGACAAGTTACATAAAGGTCTACATCACCATCACTAGCGAGGATGCTGCCCAGGTAGATGAACCTGTTTCTGCCCGACCATCACTGGGTTGTTTATAGCGGCTTATACAATTCTCATGATCTTGGTCTTGCTCCTGCTAATCCAAAGTCCAAGCTTGCTTGCTTCCTGCTCCAGATTTGATGTCATCACCTTTGTGTCCTTTTTGGTGGCTCATAGGAGTGCAATATCATCTGCAAAGTCAAGATCTGTTAAGCATGTTGGGCTTGGCATGGGATTCCAAATGCCATGGAACTGATTCATAGCTTTGTGCATCACACAATCGATGGCCATAGAAAGTGAAAATGGGAGAGAATGCACCCTTGCTTCGCGTCAGTCTCAATGGTGAAGAACTCTGTGTTACCGTCTTCCATACGGACACAGCAGCTGGGTTCGAGATAGATGTTATGGAAGACCTCAATAAATCTCTCAGGAATGCCATATGATCTTGCAATACTCCAAAGCGAATTCAAGGCCTTGGTAAAGTCAACAAAATTAATTGAGAACTGCTGCTGGTAATCCAGGCTTTGCTCGATAATGGTTCTCAGTACGAAGATTTGTCCTGTGCAAGACCTGCCACTGCAGAAACCAGCCCGTTCTTCCTGGGTCTTCCCTTCCACAGCTTTTTTACGTCTTCGAAGTAGGACGATGCTGAATACTTTGCCGGGGATTGAGAGGACTGTGATTTCTCATAGAACAGAGAGAGTGTGTATGTGTGTCTGTGAAGGTGAAAGGAGAAGGGGTCTGTGTGTGCGTGTGAAGGAGCACGGTGTCCAATGATGCGCGCGCACACACAGGCACAAAGTGCAGGCAATACAGAGAGAGAAAATGGATCTTTAACTTCTCTAATGAGACTTTCTTTTGCTTACGCGCACACACGTGTGTTATAATAAACAGTACAGAGACAAGCACTAAGACCCAGAGCGGAGACGATTACCCACAATGCTGCAGCGAAAGAGAGAGAAAAGCATTGGCTCAGTTGTGATCACGGGATGCTTGGTGTCAAAACAAGAAGTGCATGCGTGATACTTGATACTAGGTACTCGTAAACCAAGACTTGTTCATTGTCAAAATTTATTAAAAATCTTTGTCCGTCTTGTGGAACACTCGCAAAACATGTCAGTGAAATCTAAATGTTGAGTAAAAGTGATGTTATTGTAACAAACTACCTACTATTCTTGCAATAGTAACTAGCTGTTAACAGACATAAAGGGTAAGGACCACCAGAGATATCGATTATATATTTAAAGTGTATGTACATTTAATATTATGCTGTATATTTACACCACCCTTACACCCGCCACGCATATCACAGTCATACAGTCCGCAATGTTGCCTTTCTCTCCTTTGCACACAAGTCCATTAACAAATAAACAAAAACCAGAGAATGTTCCGCTCAGGCGGGTTTCACACATACAAACACATCAAACCATAAATACTCACATACATATCGGACAAGTAATAATAATAATCTACTGTAAAATAATCTACTAATGCGCTACTGTCTCAATGTAAACAAACACCTGCAGCAATAGATATTAATGAGAAAAGATAAAGTGAATATTTTGACTGGGATTAGTTCATATTGTCACTTTGGCTGAAATAACAGCGCTGAAGTGGTAGAAGTGAATTTGAACACGCTGGAGTGGTTTTAAGACAAAACTTCATCTTTATCTGATCGACTTTTTCCATTTCTCATCTGTGATTCTCTCTCCGATTACCGAACAGCGAGTGTATTTGTCTGAGCACCAAAGAAGTACAACTTAGTGTAAACAAGGCGTCAGATACTCAACCTTACAGAATGTGATTTCTGTSKRTTAATAAGTBAGACAGAGAGTTCTGCTGTACAGAGAGACACACAGACATGGACGTGGACTTCAATCTCTAATAATCATAATATTAATAATCATAATAATAATAATATCACTCATTACATTAGAGATCAGCAGATTATTATTATTAGATTTAACTTTTTAACTGTTTCTACAAAACCTTTAACCGTCAACGATGGATTCTTACTATAATATTTAATAAACACCTGTATGTGTAGAATGTTTTATATCTGAGTGGAGAATAAAGTGAGATATTATCTATATGTGATATACAGTGTTGGTGTAAGACGTTAGAGTACTCCCCCCCCCAGCAGGGAACGCTGTAATGTAACTGATTACTTTTTAATGACAGTAATTTTGTAGTGTAATTAGTTACTTTAAAAAGTAACAACGTCCCCCAACACTGCTGATGTATAGAAATATCTGAGAACAGAGCATGATCGGCCGATACCCCTCATTGTCCTCTTTTTATTCCTTAACACACACACACACACACACACACACACTCACACACAATTGTACATTTCCGGTTTGTTAACCTCATGCAGGAGTTTCTGCCTGTTGGTCGTCACTAAGCAACAGCAGCCGCTGAGCCTGAAACCTTCTTCACCTTCACACACTGTGTGTGTCAGCGTTATAATGATGACTCGATGTGGGGTCAGTGTGTGTGCGTCACAGTGGACAGGAGCAGACACTCATTCGTCTATCACATTCTGTCTGTCTCTCAGTCTGTCTCTGGTCGTCTCTCTGTCTCTGAGGAAACCCTCTCAGTCTGTTGAACTATGGTAAGTAGGAAATAGTTCCGGAGTGTTCCTGGTTTCTAGGGGAAAGGTTTATGGAGGGGCGGAACCTGCAGGAGTCAAAGGTCACGGTGCTGCGTTATTGTTCCTCAGCACCACAAAGGAGGACGAGGCTGTAAACACAGATTGAGTAATTAAATTACTTTGACGTAGAACGTCATCAGTGTTGGTGAGACCAAGAATACAAAGCACCTACACACACACACACACACCTTGGTGATGCCTGTGGAGATTCTACAGGCCGTGATTAATGATGATTTTTTTGTGAAACGAAGAAGAAGAGATGAGAGAGAACAACAAAAAATGAGGCAGTGAGGAAGTGAAAGAGGTGCACGTCAGAGAGAGGGGGCGGGACAATCAGCAGACTGAAAGATGGATAAATTAATATTGTTCGTCTGTCATCTCTATGGCAACGGAATGGAATGTGTGACATTACAGCCCCGGAGTTTAAAAAGGCGCCTGAGTGTAGGATCTCAGAACAGACGAGTCCTGCACAGGACAGAACGCACTGCTGCCGCCGCCTGGGGGACGACACGCCTCGAGAGCAAGCAAACAAACAAACAAACAAACAAACAAACAAACAAACATCATCAGAAAGATACGAAGGAGACACAGCCTTTAAACTGCGGATATTAAGCTGAAAACTTCTGTTAAAGTTGATTTTTATTTATTTGTTCACAACGGTTCTTTTCTCGGATGGCCTCTTCATATTCCCGCCTTTTTGTGCTCTTCCTCCTAATCGCCATGGTGACAGAGGTACTAAGCCGACCATCATCAAGGAAACCAGACTCTCAGGTAAGTGTTCATCTCTCTCTCTCTCTCTCTCTCTCTCACACACACACACACACACACACACTGAATGAGTGCAGCAACTGAGTTGTTACAAATATAAAGTATGTATACCAATAAATAAACATGAATACATTTAAATACAGTATTTGAATGCTGTAACAGTGGCTCAGAGATTAGCTCTGTCGCCTCACCGCGGCTGTGGGTCCGACCCGCTCTCACTCTGTGTGTGTGTGTGGAGTGTGCGTATTCTCCCAGTACTTGGGTGTGTGTGTTTCCTCAGGATTCAGTCAATACATTAACCTTTACTGCACAGTGAAAGCAAATGACAACTTCATATTATTAATTTAAAGTTTGTGTGTGTGTGTGTGTGTGTGTGTGTGTGTGTGTGTGTGTGTGTGTCAGATTCTACAGGGTCTGTTTGGATCAGAGATCAGTTCCCTCTTATTGTCCCAGCCGGAGGTTCCAGAAGGCTCAGCTCAAAGCCCTTCTCCGTTCAAGAGTGAAGGGCGTGGCCTATCCGGACACTTGGTGAAGGAAGAACCTCTCCGCCTTGTGCACCGCCCCTTCATTGACTTCCTGGCGAGGCAGAGGAAGTTGAGGGGGCGGAGCAGGAAGGGATCTGCACGCGGCTGCTTCGGGATTAAAGTAGACCGTATTGGAGCGCTGAGCGGGCTGGGCTGTTGACCCGGGTAAATCGCAAATCACAGCTCGTCACATTCCACACCGGCCAATGAGCTGTCAGATACGAACTATACGTTTGGGGCAGGATGGACGAGCTGATAAGGAAGCAGTAGTTAGTGAGAGATGTGACTGGGGAGGAGGACGAAGGCTGATTCTGCATCAGATATTTAGCCAGAAAAAACTTTAACTGAACTGAGACACTGATCTGAGATCAGTGAACCTGACGCGTCCTGATCTCCATATCCAGGGCTCAGTGTGTGTGTGTGTGTGTGTGTGTGTGTGTGTGTGTGGCGGGTTTATAGTTCTTTTTGAAGACCAAATGTCTCCATGTTGATAAAAACAAGTTTTATCTTCTGGGATGTTCAGTTGGTCCTCAAAGAATAAGTGCTTTATTTAAAAAATGACAAACCAAAAGATTTCTTTTGTGTACCGAGGTTAGCAGTAGCATTGTTTAGCATTAACAACAAACAAATCATCCCTCACAAAGGGAATGCAACCAGCAATGTGTGTGTGTGTGTGTTTAAAGAACAGATGATGTACATCTGTAATGATGATGATGTCATTTTAGTGTGAAACTGAAGATGAATTGAAAACTGCTGTGTCTCTGTTGTGGGTGCCATTATTTCTGATGTATTTTAGTGTGTTTTACTCACAGATTATGATGTAGGATATTTATTTGCACTCCTGATGTCCCATACTGTCCTGCAAATGGCATAATATAGTGAAGTGGCAAAATGCATCAAATGTAATTAATTAGAATGATATGGGTATAAACTCAGTGCTGGTCAAACACTTGGCCACGCCTCCTACTTCAACTTGTCTTCTTATTTTTAATGTTACTGAAGATCTCAAAGCCATGCAGTGTGACTGTAATGATGTAATGAGGTAAAGAGACGCGTCAGTCCATCATTGCTGTAAAACGCGGAGCTCAGTCCACTGGGAAGCTGCAGGAGCTCAGGGTGTCTATGATCTCAAGGTGCACACGCTCTGAGGAACACTGAGACGAGGAGAACTTCCAATCTCAGCTTCTCAGATTGTAGAGGAACGCCTCACAGAGCTCTGATACTGCACGTTAACCTGTCATTTGATTTGCTACTGACTACATTGATATTCTAAATTATCCTATGATGTCATCTATCTATATCATGTGACATTGTGATTGTTTTCTGGATAGCTGATTGCACGCTGACCCTCACTCCACTGCCACATGAAGAGCACACACACCCTTTTGCTAAGCACACACCCTCATCTGTTGTACATTACCATTTTATTCATTTATTTAGCACTGGCACAAAACAGCTGTACAAAAATCCAGATGTAGATTATGGATTAGTGATAAAAAGAAGAATATAATACAGAATATACAGTCTTATGCAAAAGCTTTGGCACCCCTTGATAAATAACAGATTTTGGTGGGGTTTTTTTATTGAAAAGATGTGTTACACAGTCTCTCTTGGAAATGGAAAAAATGCACAATATTTTCAGCAAACATTGATGCATAGTTACTTCTTATGCCATAAATTGAAAAAATAAAAAACATTATTATGGCACTGTGTAAAAGTTTGGGCACCCTACCTTGCGCACACACTCGGGTTCCTCTAAGCAGCTGTGTAAGATGCTGAAAATGAAAGTTATTGATGCCCACAATGCAGGAGAAGCTACAAGAAGATAGCAAAGCGTCGTCAGCTTGCAGTTTCCACAGTGAGAAATGTCATTAAGAGATGGAAGTTCAGGGGAACTGTGGAGGTCAAGATGAGATCTGGAAGACCAAGAAAACTCTGAGAGAGAACTGCTCGTACGCTGGTCAGAAAGACAAATCAAAACCTGCAGAAGATTCAGCAGACTCAGGAGTGGTGGTGCASCGTTCCACAAGACCTTCATGGAAGAGTCAGCAGAAGAAAACCTGACCTGCGTCTCCATCATAAACTCCAACATCAGAAGTGTAACAGAACATCTACAGAAGACTGATGTGTTTTGGAAACAAGTGCTGTGGACTGATGAAGTTAAAATCAAACTCTTTGGCCACAATCAGTAAAGGGATGTTTGGAGAAATAAAGGAGCAGCATTTCATGAAAAGAACATCTTGACCACTATTAATCATGTGGTGAATCTATCATGCTTTGGGGTTGTGTTGCAGCCAGTGACACAGGAAACACTGCACGGGTGGAGGGAAGAATGGATTCCACTAAATACCAGCAAATTCTGGAAGCAAACATCACACTATCTGTAAAAAAGCTGAAGCTGAACAGAGGACGACTTCTACAGCAGGACAATGATCCTAAACACACCTCAAAAAACACTATGGAAAACCTCAAGAGACACAAGCTGAAGGTTTTGGAACGGCCATCACGGTCCCCTGATTTAAAGATCACTGAACATCTGTGTGTAGATCTTAAAGAGCTGTGCATGGAAGACATGTTAATGACTGGTTCTTTTGATGTTCAGGACGTAGCACCGTTTAAATGCTCTCTTTGCTGAGAATAAACAGATCTTCAGACATCATGTCTGCGTGTGCGTGCATGTGTCTCTCCCAGGTTGATCAGGCCTGGACTAGTAAGTGTATCACAGTGCAGCAGAGACAACAAGAAATATCTCCTCTTCTCTTAAAACTTCTTCGGACACACTTCTTCATTTAAAACAGAGTGGAAGAGCTTTTATACCAAATTTAACTCACCTGCTATCTGGTGACACCCAAGAGAGTGTAACACTAATGAGGGACATGACAAAGGGGAAGGAAAATGACTAGTTGTGCTCAATTTGTACATTTTCACTTAGGGGTGTACTCACGTTTGTTGCCAGGGGTTCAGCTATTATTGGCTGTATTTTTAGTTATTTTGAGGCGACAATAAATTTACACTGTTATATAAACTTTACACTGACTACTGTTCATTGTGTCAAAGAGTCATTGCAGGCAAAACCCATCTTTTATTGACATAGATTATCAAATTGACACAGTACAACAACAACAACAACAACAGCAGTTAATAAAGTCTTGTCCCGGAAGCTCTCTGCACACTGCTTTTTTTTTTCCAACAAAAGAATAAAACAAAATATACATTTATAATAGCATTATACACTTTGAGTAAACATGAATAAAAAAGCAAGGCACACATTAATTACACATAAAACAAAGTATTGAAAAAATAAAAAATAATAAAGAAAACTAAAATAAAAAAGCAAAATATATAAGTGAATACAAGTTCAAAGGGGTCTCTTTATTCTTCTTCTAAAAGACCAAAGTCTCTTATTATTCCAGCAAATTTCTTGGCCTTTTCTCTCTGCACACTGCTAGCGGGTTACACGCGGGTTCTGACCGCTCCAATATGGCGGCAGCAGGACGCGGTGACGCAGCCGTGACGTCACTACAGCGGGCCAATGCGGCGTCCCGTGAAAAACGTCTGGGGGCCGAAAGGGGTGCAGTCACGTGCTCCACAGGTCCCTGAGAGGTTAACGGCTCTGCAAAAGCGCCCCCCCCCCGCGCGCCGGATTAGATACCGGAAGTAAAAATATTCTTACGGTTTATTTCGCCCGCGAGCGCGTTTCAGTGTGACGTGACTCGTTTGTGTAAATAGTCGTCACTTCCGGTCATCATGTCGGCGGTGCAGCGGATGAAAGTAGCGAACGAGAAACATAGTAAGACCATCACACAGCGCGGGCACGTGCAGAAGACCACGGTAAAACACACACACACACACACACACAGAGAGCCTGTCATATGCGTCAGAGTTGGTACATGTGTGTTATGAGTGTAACACAGCTTAAGGGAATGCCGTGTGTTCAAGCTCCAGAAGGAAATGACGTCATTGTTAAATCCGCGCCCTCTGAACACGGCCTGTCAGCCAGCATGCAAATGAATAGACGAGTTCACAAATACTGAAAGAACATTGCATTGTGGGAAAGGTCATAGGTTAAGGCCTCATAAAGTGGGCCTGTGAACCTATAGTGAATTTTATTATGTGAATCCAACAGCGTCACATGCATTTTGTATTAAATGATCCACCATAATTCAATTTTATTTTATTTGTATAGCACTTTTAACAGTTGTCATTGTTCAAAGAACCAATGTCACTGTGTGAACATGTGTGTATATATATTTGTGATTCAACAGGATATGATATGTCTGAGCTCATTTCTCTGCTACTGATGAGGCCTCGACCTTTGACCCCACGCTAGTGATGGGTCGTTCATGAACGATTAGTTCTTTTTGAACTACCGTAACTGAGAAGAACGAGTAGTCTCGGAGAGTGATTCGTTCATTTTCTACAGGCGCGCATGCGCAAATCACCATAGGTTCTGTACAGGAAAAACAAATGAACGCTTCTCAATGACTGTTCAAGTCCGAGTCGTTCGTTCTTTTGTCACGTGACTCCCATAGACGCTATGCAGTACAATAGATTCAAAAGAACAAACGACTCGGACTAGAAGATATGACGGTGAGCTGCTCATTCTGTTTATTATAACATGTCCTTAACTGCAGTGTAATATTTTCATTACTGGAACTACAGCCAACGAGTGTGTATGTGTTGGGGTCTGTTTACTGAAAATGTAACATTTTATTTTATTTCTGTCAAAAGAACTAATTGAAATAAATGACTCTAAAAAAGATTAGTTCATTTTGATGAACGAGATTCAAAGAACCGAGTCACTAAAATGATTCAAACTTTCATCACTACCCCACTTTAGAGCTTTAGAGCTTTATAAGTGTGTCCTTGATGAAAATCTTCCTGAGACCTCATGAGGAGAAACCTCGAGAGGAACTCACCCTCACCTGGGTGATACCAGACAGAGAGACCATAAATCATTTCCTTCTGTACCTGTGTATTCTCAGGGTGAAGGTGCAGCTGTGTAACAGGAAGTGTTCTGTGCTGGGGTCTCACACACACACACACACACACACACACACACACACACACACACACACACAGCTCACTGACAGAGACTTGGGTATGGAACTATTCATGGTGATTTCAGTCCTAAAGCTTTCAGAACAACCTTGGTCACACACACACTTTCACGGTGACACTGCGTATGAGTTCAGTCACACGCCATTACATCTTCATGAATATTAAGTGAATCCATATTCAGGTGTGTTTAAGTGGATCACAGGAAACCGATCGCTTCTCTAGCACTTATTATATATACATAACTGCTGTAGTTGTTTATAATGACACCTGAAACATTTGTGTGTGTGTGTGTGTGTGTGCGCGCGTGTTAGCGGGTGCAGGGAGAAGAGAAATCTCCAGTGGGTCCGTGGCTCCTCGCTCTCTTTGTGTTTGTGGTGTGTGGCTCAGGTGAGGTTTCAGGAGTATCTGTGTAATGTTATTGTGTGTCTGAGAGTCAGGCCTTTCTGTAAAGGTTTATGTTACATATGATTATTTAGACTGCTGTGCACTTGCTCTAGTGAGACAGGTGATGTAGGGGATGGGTGATGGAGGTGAGACAGGTGACTGTGGATATTTATATCTGTCTCTTTCACACCAAATGTTCATCCTAAACTTCTCCACAAACTCCACCCCTGAGACATTTCCATATGCAATGTAGAAAGACAATATTTAAATAACATGAAAATTATGAGAAATCTTGCTTAAAGTGTAACATCTGTCTCTCTTTCTGTGTGTGTTTGTGTCTTCCTGCCTGTCTCACTCTCAGCTATCTTCCAGATCATACAGAGTATCAGACAGGGGATGTAGGACGAGGATCAATGGTCTGGGTGATGGTCATGATGAAGCTCCTCCCACTGACTCCTGACTGACCAATCACCTGCTCATGTGTAGAGTTTACATTACAGTGAAGCTGTTCTCTTACTGACTGTGTGTGTGAGTGTGTGTGTGTGTGTGTGTGTGTGCACGTGTGTTGCTATGCAATGATTTTATACCAGCAAATAAACTATTTTCTCTACACACACACAGCCGTCTGTCTGTGGTGAGAGGTTTCTAACACACACTGCAGTGTGGTTTTAGAGACAGAGACACACTGGACCCCCAATCACCCTACGGCGGGACTCATTTAGGTGTGGGGTGTAAGTTAGTTCCTGTTGTCACTTACATTTTAGCAGCTATGAACATTCTCACTTTTCTGTTTCTTGAATTTAATAAGAAAAAAATGCAGCTTGGCATGTTACAGCTTTACCTCTGAGTGTTTCAAAGCGCTGACACTGGAGACTCCTTCTGTAAATCTGTTGTGAATGAGCTGTTATGATAGAAGGGTTAGAAAG
Source organism: Clarias batrachus (assembly GCA_003987875.1). Classification (NCBI taxonomy): domain Eukaryota; kingdom Metazoa; phylum Chordata; class Actinopteri; order Siluriformes; family Clariidae; genus Clarias; species Clarias batrachus. Next base: position 21,530 of record QMIH01003337.1, read on the forward strand.
AGTGTTTTAATATTTATGATGTGATTCATGGCAGAACTGCTGTTATAGAGAATGAAACAACACCTTCTGACCAACTGGATACAGAACTCAACAGCGTGGTGCAATACTACACAGTCTGTGTGAATTAAAGTAATTAAACATTTAACTCGCTGTGATTGCATAATTATTGCCGTGATTAATGTTTCAGCTGTAAAAATTCTATTAACCCTCATTTCTTTCACACCCGCGTGGAAAAGCAACTACTGAGTTTCAGAAGAGTTGAATTATTGTCCTGCATCAAGCAAAGACACCAACTAGGGATATAAAGTAGTAATGACTGGAACTGAGTTAAGAACCTTTCAACACATTATTAAACCCTGGAGGGACCGAGAACCCTGAAATGTGTTCAGAAAAACATCATGAATGGAGATCACTTAAACGCCTGGGGGGAGTCACATAGTAAAAACAAACAGTAGAAACCAGAGTGGTGTTTAATAGTGAAAGTAAAAGCATTTCCACACACACACACACACACACACAGTGATGTGACCTGAGGAGTCCAGACTGAGTGTATTCCAGAGTGATGGGCGTGTCAGGGTGAGAAGGGAAGTGATGAAGCGATGCTCCCATCATGCATAGCGTCCACTGTACAAGCCTCTGGAGACAGTGTTATGATCTGGGGTCGCTTCAGTCGCTCAGGTCGAGACTCAGCAACGTCATGTGGAGATCAAATGAAGTCACATGACCACCTGAGTGTACTGAATCACCAGCACATCACATCACAGGAGGAACATCAGCACCTGGACTCTTCTGTCAGTAATGTAACATCTCAGGCATAAATGAGAGCCAGTGTGACAGAAATAAACACTGTGAGGTTGTAGAGACAGTGCCATGGTGTGTGTGTGTGTGAGGGCGGGCTGGAGAGTGTTCAGACACCACTGAATATACGCCTTTAAAATCCATAATACAGGAGTTTAAACCTGCACTTCATCTCAACTGTGTGTGCGTGCGCGCGCGCGCTCTCTCTCGCGGGAGAGAGAGAGAGAGATGACGTCACATGCCGTTCCCTACAACATGGCGGCGGAGTGTGTGTGAGGAGTCGGAAGGTAAGAGACAGACGGGGCTCCGCTTAATCCCTCTCCCTTTAATCTGTGTGTGTGTGTGAGAGAGTGTGTGAGAGATCCTTCTCCTCCTGATCATCTCCTTCTCCACGCACGCTGTATTTACTGTGTGTGTGTGTGTGTGTGTGTTTATCTGTCGTTTCCTACTGTGTGGTTCCGTCACAAACCTACAGAATATCAGAACCGTGCGACACGGGTTAGCGCGCGCGGGTGTGTGTGCGTGTGTGTGTGCGCGCGCTGCAGCTAACAGGATTTATTATTATCCGTGTTTCTGGAAGCGCCCTAATGAAGACACACACACACACACACACAGACACACACACAGACAGGCCTTCAGTCAGTCCCGGCCCCACTGCACATCTGGGTAATAAGGATTAGGATGAGTTTCAGATGTCAGTCCTAATCAACACACACACACACACACACACACAGCTCTGTCATGGTGCAGCCGTTCAGAACACGTGACAGTGTGTACATCCTGTTTCAGCACACACCTGATGACTGGTGTGTGTTCAGCCCTGTTCAGACGGGGTGAGTTTCTCGTGAGACTCCTGCGTGTCTCCTGCGTGTCTCCCGCGTGTCTCCTGCGTGTCTCCCGCGTGTCTCCTGCGTGTCTCCTGTCTCTAACCCGAGCAGAAGGGGTAAGACCAGGTGACGCGACCCCGTGTGAACAACCGCACCGCGTCTCGTGGGAAACCAGCGCACGCTCGTATCTCGTCTACAAAAGCAGACTTTTAAAATGCAGAGCAAGTAACTACACACACACACACACACACACACACACACACCTAACTACCACCATATTACACAGTAACTAACACTGTAACTACTGCGGTAATTTGTGTATGTGTGATACGGTGGTAGTTTTTAGGTGCTACATACATCAACTAACAAAACAACTAACTAGCTAACTAAGAATCCAATTAGCTGACTAGCTGAGAAAAAATGGAAAAATATTATAAATGAGCAGAAACTATCTAAAAGACAACATAAAGTGCACATGCAAATGTGCAAACAAAGGCAACAACATGACATGTTCCAACACTCTAATGAAGACACACACACACACACCGGCCTTCAGTCAGTCCCGGCCCCACTGCACATTACTCTGTGGTAATGAGTTGAAGCAGTGGAGTGAGAAACAGTAAACATTTCCTTGTAGATAGCAGCAGAGAGAGAAAAGAGTTTTTTTGTGCAAAAGAGCAATTTCAGGTTGGTATGTACACTTGTTAGATGGTTGTTGATCAGTGTGTTTGTGCGTCTGTGTTTCCTAGTTTGCTCCCAGCATTATTCAGGTGATTAGAGTTTATCCAAGTGATTGTGTGTGTGTGTGTCAGTCCAGTCACTTTGTGTTGAGGAGACGGATGGTTTGTGGTTGAACACAGTTACACAGTCTGGATGTGAGGCCCGAATGTTTCCAGATTGCAGGAGTGTGAAGAGTGAGTGTGAGGGGTGTGTCCAATCGGTCACAATGCTGGTGGGTTTGCGGATGCAGCGTGTGGTGTAGATGTGTTCAATAGGGGTCAGAGAGACCCCGATGATCGTCTCTGCTGTCCTCACTATCCGCTGTAGGGTCTTGCGGTCTGAGATGGCACAATCCCCAAACCGGAATGCTGTTGGGCTTTCTTGTCCACAGACCACCAGGAATTTGGTGCTGTTGACAATCTCCACAGGGGAGCCGTTGATGCTCAGCGGAGAGCGGTCGCTCCGTGTCCTCCTGAGATCAACAACCATCTCTTTTATCTTATCGACGTTAAGAGACAGGTTGTTGTCTTTACACCAGTCCGTTATCCTCTGTACTTCCTCTCTGTACGCTGACTCATCGTACCTGCTAATGAGACCCACCACGGTCAGGCCATCAGCAAACTTGATGATTCAAATCGTGAGTCAGGAGTGTGAACAGCAGGGGACTGAGCACACAGCCCTGGGGCGCCCCAGTGCTCGCTGTGGTGGTACTGGATCCGCACTGCCTGAGGCCTTCCGGTCAGAAAGTCCAGGATCCAGTTACAGAGGGAGGTGTTCAGGCCCAACAGGCTCAGCTTCCCAACCAGTTGTTGGGGGACGAAAGTGTTGAAAGCTGAACTGAAATCTATGTAGAGCAGTCAAATGTAGGTGTCCTTATTGTCCAAATGTGTAGAGTATAGTGGAGCCAGGTGACTCCCACATCGATCCTCCACAATCCTGCTGGTGGCGTACCCTAAACCACTCACACCATGGCATCCTGCCTGCATCCTGTGTGGTCAAAGCAAATTATTCAATTATTTTAAATTAAGTTTGTTTAGCATCTAAGGATAGAAATTAATACAGAATCAGGATTTTTATAAAATCGTAATATTAACAGAATTGCAGTACAGACTGAACCGGCATGAGGTGATGCAATAAAGTGGGAGGTATTCTGTGAGACACGGCGGTAGCTGGTGAGAGAGAGACACACAGGGTAGGTTGTGTGTGTGTGTGTGCGTGTGCGTGCGTTACTGTGTGTGTTACTTTGTGTGTGTGTGCGTTACTGTGTGTGTGTGTGTTACTTTGTGTGTGTGTGCTACTGTGTGTGTGTGTGTTACTTTGTGTGTGTGTGCTACTGTGTGTGCGTGCACGTGAGGTTAGCAGTGTTGGGGTAACACACTGTAGGTATTCAGTTTCTCTTTCTGGTTTTGATGTAGTGACAACACAGCTGCTGATTGGCTGTTGTGGTGATGTCACACTGTCTTTCTCTTTTACCTCCACATACATACTCGTCTCTGGGTCTCTCTGTCTCTCTGTCTCACTCCACTTGTCTCTCCCTTTGTTGTTTCTAGGCAACAGAATGTGATTTAGAAACAGAGACTTGTATTATAACAGCACTTATTTATATTTGCCTCATCTTGTGTGTGTGTGTGTGTGTGTGTGTGTGTGTGAGTGATAGTGTTTTGGGCTGTGAGTATGTGACTGCCCCTGCAGGCTGGAGAGTGTGAGTGTAACGCACCATGAACAACAAGGACATCACCACTGAGGCTGGTCAGTCAATCAATCGATCAATCTCTCTCTCTCTCTCTCTCTCTCTCTCTAACACACACACACACACACACACACAAATTTCCCTCTCAATTAGTATGTTTTTTATTTGTGTGTTTATTTGTGTGCATTACAGAGAATAATTGTCAGATGAAGGTGTTTTTGCCCAATAAACTGTTGGAGTGCTTGCCTCGGACAAACACGCTGCCTAAAGAGAGACTCCGCTGGAACACCAACGAGGTGTGTGTGTGTGTGTTGTTACAATGAACCCTGTTTTCAGAGAGCACACAGATGCTAGTCTCCAAGTTGTGGTTGTCAGTAAAGCAGTTGTCCTTCACACTGATACCTGCCCAGCAACCAGAACAGCATCATACTATCCTTGGTCATGATTGATATTTAGGGCCCAAGCACAATGATGTCATAGCTCTATTATGATGTCACGTGACAGGCCCTCTTGTTCTTCTGAGGATTTTTTTTTCCAGAATCCGGGCCCTTTTTGGGGCCTTAACATGCTCAGAAAGTTATGAGACTCAGCACACAGGTTGGAATCTGCTGCCATTAGCACGTCTGAGCCCTGGGCACTGCAAAGGGCCTTCACAAGAGATTTTGCTTGCATGATACACACTTGCATGTATCAATTCAATTCAATTCAATTTTATTTCTATAGCGCTTTTAACAATGGTGATCAATGTAAAGTATACATGTATAATCATTGAGCTGAAGTTTCTCTGTACATGTTATGGGCTCTAAGAAGTCAATTATTTTGGGTGTTTGCAAAACTCACCCAATGGAATTTGGGTATATGGAGAAATATACTCCTCCTAGGGGATTTATATGATCGCTACCAAACCAGGCCTGTATGATCTCAAGACATTGACTAAGCAAAATTGCGAAGAGATTTTTGATACCTCAAACCGGTCAGCCGTGGTGAGGTCTTAAACTTGTAGCCAAAAGTGGCAAATAACTTCCTTAGTTAAATAAAAGCTGGTGATGACGCTGCCTTCTATTACAGTCGATGAGGAACGCCTGTTACGCACTCACCATTCACATCACGGTCTTTCCGGTGTGGCCGGGTAGTGATGGCGCAGGTGCTTGGGCCCAATCAGTGTTGCTTAGGAATTATAATTTTAATTGTGTCCTGACCCTGGCAAACGTGCTAACTGTTGGAAGGTTGGGACTGCAGGGCAGCATGGTCTTTATATGCTCTGTGGCCCGCCTCTTGATGGTGTGTGTGAGTGCCATTGGACTTTACTCACTTAGGCAGTATTCAGGGGAGGTCTTTGTTTTTGGGTACGATGGCAGTGGCCTTGAAGCTTCATGATATCACACAGCTCCTCAATAAGAAAAAGGAACTGAAGATGTCAATAATATCTCCCGCACATCTTCTGAGAATGAACATCGTCTGGTCCAGCAGCCTGCTATGTGTCAATTCTGCTGTGTGTCGACTCTGCCTAGAGTTTCCCCCCATAGCGCTACCTACTCATTGGCAGGAGGGGGCGGTCTTCTTCGCCTCCATCTCACTCTCTCCCCAAACCGGGCACAGAGGATGTTCAGCAAACTGGATGTTCAACAAACTGTCACATGCAGGTGTTTTTGTCCTGGGCGTGGCTGTGGATTCTCTGGGGGCGTGGCTGCGGTGTGTTGGAGGGGGTGTCTCTCCACTCTCCAGTGTTGTTAGCGCCTCATTGTCACCTGCTCTGGAAGCGAGTCTCGGGTCCTCTGCAGCACTCGCACCTCCGTACAGACGTCTACAGTCTGCGGTGTTTTTACTGCTGTAGTTTTTAATGTTTATATTTTTAAAAAATGGTTTGTTTAATTTGAAATCATGAAAGTAACTTCAGGTTCACTATAGAGAGATCTGACTGTGTGTGTGTGTGTGTGTGTGTTACAGGAGATTGCCTCATACCTGATCTCATTTGACCGACATGAAGAGTGGCTCTCCTGCACACTCAAGACCAGGTGTGTGCGTGAACGTGTGTGTGTGTGTGTATGCATGTTTTTGTATTACCATGATTTCCGAGATGTTTTCTGACCATTGTAATAAAGTTAGTTCTGTGTGTGTGTGTGTGTGTGTGTGTGTGTGTTTGTGTGTGTTTTAGGCCGCAGAATGGCTCCATCATTCTGTATAACAGGAAGAAAGTGCAGTACAGGAAGGATGGATACTGTTGGAAGAAACGGAAGGACGGGAAAACCACACGAGAGGATCACATGAAGCTCAAAGTGCAGGGAACTGAGGTATATACATACACACACTCTCACACACTCTCACTCACACACACACACACACGCACACATAGTGTGTACAGACACGCATCATATATGTTCTCTATGTACCGTACAGTACAGTTCAGATTTATTTATATTTCTTTCTAGTGATTAATTCATCTCTCTCTCCACAGTGTCTCTATGGTTGTTATGTCCATTCCTCCATTGTCCCAACATTCCACAGGAGGTGCTATTGGCTGCTGCAGGTCAGTCTTTAGGTCACATTGTAACAAGCAGATTAAGGTTGTTTTAAACATGATCATTATTAAGTTTAATAAYCAAGTTACATTAATAAAGAGGTCTTTGTCTTTGATGTAAGCAATGCTCTAAAACTCCACAAGCAAGAAAGACACCACTGTGACCATTTAGAAAAAAAACAAAAGGTGCACCAAAACAAACAAAGAAACAATATATACAAAATATATACAAGTGTGTGTGTGTATGAGGGTAGAATGTCCAAAGTCCAGGTTATTTCAGGTGTGTGTGTCTGTGTGTGTGTGTTGGAAGAGATTAATCGGTCTCACCGGAAATTATGTTAAAATAAAAGGAGGCCGATGTTGGAGCAAGAGTGCTCTCACGAAGCAGTCTAGTCGGTAATAATCCAGACGAAGGGAGAACCAGCAAGGCTCCGTCATCGCCAGTCTCTTTGTCAGCTCCGTAAACCAAATGGCAATATACACAGCGCTGTAGCTCCATATTCTCTCCCTCTGAGCTTCTTCCCGGGTGCCCTTTTAACAGGATCACATGACCCCGGTACATCATCGCAACGTGGTTGCGCGCTCTCGCAAGAGTTCAACCCGGAACCAATATACACAAAACTTCCTCCGAGGCAGATAAAACCCCCCGGGCATGATTTATACCGCACTGCAGCTCCTTCATCAATAAGCTGGTTTACATTAGTCTATATAAAAATGCCTTTTAYGTGGCGGCTCTACAACATGACCAGGTGAAGTAAAACACAATGCTGTTGGTCACATGACCTTATTTGTATAATGCTAACTAATCTTTACTGTATGAGAAAATCCTTTGCGTTACCGTTTGCTGTTCTGTGTGTCTGTCTCTCTGTGTGTGTGTGTGTGTGTGTGTGTATGTGTGTGTGTGTGTAGAACCCGGACATTGTGCTGGTCCACTACCTGAACGTGCCAAATGTGGAGGAGGGAGGGAAGGCATGCGGGCCAGTGCTGTGTGCCGTAACTGAGCGGCGAGACGGCCTGCGCTGGAGCCGAGACGAGCTGCTCTCACAACTTAAACCCATGTGTGAGCGACCAATCACAGCTCAGATCCACTGAATGACCAATCACAATCACTGTCTATTCCAAATAATACACGCACACAAACACACACCGAGTCAGCCAAGAAAATTGATACAAACTTCAGGAAAAGAAAAATAGTATAATGTATATTATATTAATATAATGTAATATGAAATAATAATAATATAAAATAATATAAAAAATATTGTATTATTATCATAATATTGTCATATGTATCAATATATAACATAAATCAATAAATTTAGTATTAAAATATTTATACAAAAGTTTTTTTCCCTGAAGCGTGTATACATATTTTTTGGCTGAGTCTGTATGTATGTGTGTAGTTCACAGTATGAAGTGGTGTGCCAGTGGAAATGGAGCGGAGGTGTCCATAGAGCAGCTCGTGCAGCAGATTCTGGAGTCACAACAGACCAAACCACAACCACGCACACACACCTGCCTCTGTAACCATGGTAACACTGATTAACACGCACACTTCCGAAACCTAACAAACCTACCTAACAATAAACTACACCTACACTGTGCTAACACTGTGTGTGTGTGTTTCGCAGCTTCTTCTGGGATGAACATTCCACATCGGTGTAACAGCACCAAACATCGCATCATCTCCCCGAAGCTGCCTTGTGGCCCCGCCCCCTACCTCACTGAAGTCCAGAACCTAACCCCTGACAGCTCAGTCAGCCGAGACGGAGGTGCAGGGGACGGTGTTGCGGCAGGTGTGGCCAGTGAGAAAACCCAGCCCTCTAGTCCAGCAGTTGCCCTAGACACTGGGAGTTCAGCTCTGCCCTTGTCCTCCTCTTCCAGCCCGCCCCAAACACAGCACACAGCAACACTTGCCCTCTGCAATGGCAACGGTTTTTACGGCGAGCAGCATGGCAGCCTGGCAGCGGTAGCTCTCCCTCAGAATACCGTAATTGTCATGACAACAGCAGCAGCGACTGCATTGGGCCGGGGAGGGGAGGAGTCTAAAGGTGAACTCAGTTCTGCTCACCTGTCACTTGCGCACACTGGAGGGCGCCTTGTCCTATCACCTGTCCCAACCAAACAGGAGACACCCCCTCCCAGCCCCACCCCAGTGCCAACTCATTCAGTGCCACCCAGTCAGGGTGTGGCCACGCTCTCCCTTACCCTTCTGCCACGTCCTGTGATTGGAGGACTGCTGTTGACGGATCACATAATTACAGACAAGTCTAGCGCTGTGCTCCACCCCTCATCTCCCTCTCCGTCCCTAATGCCACCACCTTCTGCACAGACTGGCTCTGTAACTGGTCCTACCCCCTCTGAGCCACTGCCCTTTGACCCAGATTCTTTCCTCAACAGCCCCCTACAGGGCCAAACCTATGGTGGCTCTTTTCCCCAAAGCCCACCTTCTTCATCCTCTCCACAGCCTCCTTCGTTGGCACTGACTCTTTCTCCAACCTCTCCACCCTCATCTCTCTCTTCTCTATCTCCTCCCACGTCTACACCAAACTGTTCCTCCCTGTCTCCTTCACTCTCCTATTCACTCTCTCCTTCTTGCCCCACCCCCTCTCTTCCACCTCTTTGTCTTGACTCCTCATTGGCTCTTGATTCACTGAACCACCCACTAAGCCCCACCCTAGAAGCTCAGATCTCCTCACAACGACTGGACTTGACCCCCCAAAACTCTGCCAGAGATGGTCAGGCTCTTCTGATTGGTCAGGATGAAGTCCCACCTGACCTGCTGTCACTCAACTGCACACATAATCAGCTGTTGCCTTCACAGCACTCGACATCCCAGCAGTCAAGCAGCCATCTCCCGGTGAACCAGACGCACTTGCAGTGTTTGAGGCCTCCAGGACGGGGCCTGCGCCACAGCCTCAGCCAACCAGCTCTTCTCATGCACAATCACACACATCCTGAAGCAGTCACTGAAATACACACACAAGCTCATACACATACTCTCATTGCACAGGTAAGCTCTGTTCAGGTGAAGGAGGAAAAGTCTCCGCCGATAACTCCCACAATTCTGCGTGAACTGGAGTGTGAGGAGATGCCAATGGACACTGCTCACAGTTCTGACGGCATCCCCCAGGAGGACCCACAGGACGCGGAGCTATCATTTGACTCCACCTTTCCTGACTTGATATCTGAGCTCATCACTGAGGAGACAGACAGCCACTCCACCTGTGCAAGCCTAAACTCTGCCTCTGCAACACTCACTTACCCAGTAAGGTATATGGCCCCACCCCAGCCGATGCCCTCCACCTCCTACCTGCCCTACACACTCCTCACACAGACACACACTAATTCCAATACACACTCCGGACTCGGGGAAGAGCCTCAGCGTCTTGCTAGCATCACCGATTTCTCACCTGAATGGTCATATCCAGAGGTAAAGGACTCACATTTACATATTCACACACTCTCACACACTCTCTGTGCAGGCCAGTGACGTACACCGATCAGTAATAACAGTAATACTTGAACAACATTAATCACCAACTACACCCCAGTAAACTGGTTACAAATTCACAGGCACCTAAGGCTCCCTTATGTCTGCAGGGACCAAAGGCCAGCCTATCTGGTCCAATCCAATAGAAAAGTCAATGCAGCACAAATCACAAAAAAATGAACAATGGCCTTCATAAAAAGGCACTAGAATGCCCAGTGAACTACAGACAAAAAGCGCAATCCAAACTCCCTGACCCGACCTCCAAATTCTAACCCAATCGTGTCCCCTGGGATGCACTGGAAAACCAGTCCGATCCATGAAGTATTCCCCCCACAACCCACAGCAACCAAAGTATATCCTGATGCCAGGTACCACAGCACCCGAATGGCCCTGTGGTGCCACGGCCCGAGGGGCCAGAGCTGCCCCAGTCGCACAAAGGGAACCCAAAACCTAAGTGATTTTAATATTATAAATATTATATTATAATATTTTTATATGGTTTTAATAGTTCCTACCACCAGACTTCTGAAGATGTGTGTGGTATCTGCCACCAAACCATCAGCAGCAGATCCTTTGACTACCGTAAGTGTGAGAAGTGGAGCCTCCATAGATTAGATTTGTTTCTCCAGCACATCCCACAGATGCTCAATCAGACTAAGATCTGGGGAGTTTGGAGTTTTGGAGTCAACACCCGAACTCTGTCATGTTGTTCAAGCTGTTCCTGAACAATGTGTGCAGTGTGTCAGAGCTCATTAACCTGTTGAAAGTGGCCACTGCCACCAGGGAACACCGTCACCATGAAGGGGCATAACTCGATCTATAACAGTGATGAATTTAGGTAGTACATGTCAGAGTAACATCCAAATGAATGGCAGGACCCAAGGTTTCCCAAAAGAACATCGCCCAGAGTATCACACTGCCTCCACCAGCTCAGCCTCCTCTTTCCCAAGTAAGAAATGAATACATGTATACCCGCCTGTTCAGATGAAACTAACGCCAGTTCACTGGTTCTCCTTCCAGGAGTTGCTCTGACCCAGTAGTCCAGACATCACAATCTGGCCCTTTTCAAAGTCTGTCAGATCCTATTTGACAGTGCGCCCATTTTTCCTGCTTCCTGTGACTTAAAAATAAAATAACAGAGTACTTTATATGTAAAATTTCCAATATGTGCAAGTAATAAAATAGAACTGAAATGGAATTGAAATAATGTAATAAAATAGTGTAATAATTTTATTGTAGAATTGTAGTGTACCAGATATTACGTGTATAGGTTATGCAGGATAAGTTACAACCAAGTGCAATTAGTTCTCATTTGTGTGAAAAATGAACAATGTCCAGTCACGAGCGGAACAATTGGCGAAATTCCAGGGGTGTGTAACTTGTAGGCCATGTGCATAAATGTGCAAATAGGTAGATAGATATACCTTATTGATCCCATGAGGAAAATTGTGGAATTTGCATAATGTGCGTAAATGAGTAACATGATGATTAGTGTATGAGTAGAGAGAGTGTTATTGTGTGAGAGAACAAAGAAAGTAGATCAGATTGTTTAGTCATAATATGATGTTTGCCCTTTGCAGCTATAACAGCATCAATTCTTCTGGGAAGGGTTTCCACATGGGTTAGGAGTGTGTTTATGGGAATTTTTGACCATTCTTGCTGAAGTGCAAGTATGAGGTCAGGCAGTGAAAAGACCTGGCTCGCAGTTTCCGCTCTAATTCATCACAAAGGTGTTATATCAGGTTGAGGTCAGGACTCTGTGTAGGCCAGTCAAGTTTTTCCACACCAATCCTGCTCATCCATGTCTTTATGGACCTTGCTTTGTGCACTGGTGCGCAGTTCTCTTGGAACAGGAAGGGGCCGACCCCAAACTGTTCACACAAAGTTGGGAGCATAAAATTGCCCAAAATGTCTCGGCATGCTTTCACTGGAACTAAGGCACTTTCCACTTGGCACAATTAATTCAGACAAGTACCGCTGTCCTGGGAACCGCTAAACCCAGCCCGTCCATTGGATTTGCCAGACAAAGAAGCGTGATTCATCACTCCAGAGAACACGTCTCCACTGCTCTAGAGTTCAGTGACGGTGTGCATTCGATGCTTTGCATTTGGTGACGTAAGGCTTGGATGCAGCTGCTTGGCCATGCAAACCCATTCCATGAAGCTCTCCGCACACTGTTCTTGAGCTAATCGGAAGGCAACATGAAGCTTGGAGGTTTGCAGCAATTGGCTTTGCAGAAAGTTGTCGACCTCCGTTCACTATGCGTCTAGGCTCTCCCTGCTCTGTGATTTTACGTGGCCTACCACTTTGTGGCCAAGTTTGTATCTGTCTCAATCGCTTCCACTTTGTTATAATAGCACTTGTTGACTGTTGACTTATTGCACAGGTGGCATCCCATTACGGTACCATACTAAAATTCACAGAGCTTCTGAGAGTCACTCATTCCTCATTCACAAATGTTTGTAGAAGTGGTCTGCATGCCTAGGGGCTTAATTTTAAACACCTGTAACCATGGAATTGATTGGAACACCTGAATTCAATGATTTGGATGTGTGAGTAAAAAAATTTGGCAATATAGTGTATTTGGTGTTCTGAATGAGAGTTTGTATCGTATGCGGGAAGAACCTTCTTCTAAGTCTCTCTGTGTTGGTTTTCAGGGAGCGGAAGTGGTTTTCTGTCCGCTAGAGAGAAAATTCTACTATTTTGATGGATCRGGTCAGGGAGCTTTCTATGGTGCAGGAGTAAATGTTTCTAAGGACCTTGGAGGGCAGTCTGAAGTCTCTCAAGCATCTGAGGTGCTAGAGACGCTACTGGGCAGTTTTCACCAGTGTTGATGTGATAAGACCATGACAGCTCTTGCGTGATGTGAAAACCAAGATATCAGAAGCTGTCCAGTCTCTCCACTGAGCTCTTGTTGAAGACAGGAGTCTGGTAGTCCCTCACCTGCTTTGTACTGAAGTCCACTATCAAATCCTTTTGTTTTGCTGACATTAAGGAGGAGGTTGTTCCTCTGGCACCAGTTCTTCAGATTTCTATCTTCTTCAGGTAGACCATCTCATCATTGTCAGTGATCAGGCCCTAGTGTCGTCTTGGTGGTGGAGTTGGTAGTACAGTACAGGGTGGGCCATTTCTATGGATACACCTTAATAAAATGGTTGGTGATATTAACGTCCTGTTTGTGGCACATTAGTATATGTGAGGGGGACAAACTTTTCAAGATGGGTGGTGACCATGGGGGACCATTTGGAAGTCGGCCATCTTGGATCCAACTTTTGTTTTTTCAATAGGAAGAGGGTCATGTGACACATCAAACGTATTGGGAATTTACATATACTAATGTGCCACAAACACGACGTTAATATCACCAACCATTCCCATTTTATTAAGGTGTATCCATATAAATGCCCACCCTGTAAAGTCATACATGTACAGTGAATACAGCAGGGGCTCAGAACACAACCCTGGGGGGCTCCAGGGCTGAGACATGTCTGTCCATCCTTACTGCCTGTGGTCTGCCAGTTAGGAAGTTGAAGATCCACTGACGCAGGGTTGGGCTGAGTCCCCCAGGTGCTTCAGCTTGGTCGTGAATGTGGAGTAAATTATAGAACATTAAATTAAATGTTGAACTGTAGTTGACAAACTGCATTTTTATATTCTTCCCCTTACTGCAGTGAATAATTTGTGAACAATGTGTGTGATGGCATTGTGTGATGTGTGCTGTTGAACGGTTTGGGCGGAAAGCAAGGAGAAGATGAAGTGCTTTGAGCGGTTGGTCTGAGACTTTATCACTACTGAGGTCAGGGCTACAGTGTGGTAGTCATTGAGGGAAGCAGGACGGGGATTCCTTGGGCCAGGAACAATGACTCTTTAAAGTATGTGGGGGATTACTGATTGGGATGAGGAACTGGTGAATATTACTGTGAACACAGGTGCTATCTGGTCTGTGCAGGCTTTGAGAACTTAACCTGAGATGCCATCTGGTTCTGCTGCTTTCCAGGTGTTTTGCTCTCCTCACATCATGCTCAGAGATGATGAACGCGTTTCCTCCCTTAGCGCTGCTTCGCCTTCTTTTCCACTTTCCGATCATTGTATGACAGCCTTGTACCATGTACTAGTCCATATCATCTGATGTGTCTTATGCTCGGTGTTGTCTTTGGTGCTGTATGAGTTCCTAATGCAGCTTGCATAAGGCAGTGTCCATGTCCGCTTGAGGTGTAATATAAACAGCGTTAATTATGACCAATGTGAATTCCTGAGGAAAGTAAAAAGATGAGATTTAATGATCAATAGCTCCAGTAGGATGGGTGTACAGGAGCGTGGAAGAAGAACAATGTTGACCCAGTTGTTGTTCACAATTAAACATTATTCTGGGACTAAAACCGCCGAATTGTTGGTACGTTGCCTACCAATAGAAATAGTTGGGCATAAAACCTAATGTAATCAATGGTGAAGAATTTGCTGGTTTAAAGTTACTGAGAAACTAAGAAAAAAGAGGTTGGAGCAGTCATGACCACAATCTTGCTATCTAATCAATTTTAAATCCCTCTACCAGATACCTATATAATCAATCTTATTCGTTTCACCTGGCAGTGGGGTTAGGGTCACAGGTGGTCGTGGCAGCTCATAGGGTTAACGCTCTAGGTTACTGAGCTCCCCCAGGCTGCCGCTATTGGTTCCTTCATCTATTTGTGCTCCATTTACTTTTCTTTGAGATTGTACCGGACAGGCTTGCCATTGGTGCCCATGGGCCTGCGTTAGCCTTGGGTGCCTGTGATCCTGTCACCAGTTTTCTGGTGTATAACTGATGATCAGTGTGAATTTGATATTGTTATGGCTGGTCTATGTGTGTGTGTGTGTGTGTGTGAGAGAGAGAGAGAGAGAGAGAGAGAGAAATAAAGGTTTAACACAACTTCTAAAAGGATTGGTGTGTAACAGTACACGATTCGTCAACTTCAGCTAACATGTTTCTGTCTGTCTGTCTCTCTGTCTGTCTGTCTGTCTGTCTGTCTGTCTCTCTGTCTGTCTCTCTGTCTGTCTGTCTGTCTCTCTGTCTGTCTCTCTGTCTGTCTGTCTGTCTCTCTGTCTGTCTGTCTGTCTGTCTCTCAGGGTGGAGTGAAGGTGTTGATCACAGGTCCTTGGACAGAGGTGAGCTGCAGGTACTCGTGTATGTTTGATCAGAGTACAGTACCTGCTTCACTCATCCAACCCGGGGTCCTGCGCTGTTACTGCCCAGGTATACACACACACACACACACACGTACAAAAAGCCCTGCCTCTCGAGATCTGTATTGGCAGAGTCAAACCTATAGGCAAAGACCATCTGGATAATATTGATATAATATATGTGTGTGTGTGTGTGTGTGTGTGTGTGTGTGTGTGTGTGTGTGCATAGCTCATGAAGCAGGTCTGGTGGCTCTGCATGTGCTGAAAGACTTGGATGCCGTGTCTTCTTCAGTGCTGTTTGAGTATCGAGCTCGAAACGCAACGTCCTTACCGAGTTCACAGCTGGACTGGCTCTCTTTGGATGGTAATCAAATCTACACACTGACACACACACACACACACACATTTTGGATAATTTGCATAGTTTTGTTCAATCCCAGATACTTATCTTTAGTGTGAGTTTGTTAAAGTTATTATTCTCTATTTCAGTTATTTTTACTCATTAAATTATAATCTTTGTCAAGTGATACGTTTGTACGACTCCGGGCAGAATGGGGTGGGGTCAGGGGATTATTTTTCCCAACACGCACGCACGCGCACACACACACACACACACACACACACACACACACACACACACACACACACACACACACACACATACACACACAGTCTCTAATGTGATGGAACTATTTTCCACTGTCAACACCCAGATACACTTTGCCACACACACACACACACACACACACACACACTGTAGTGTGTTAGCCCCTGTAGTGTGTTAGCCCCTGTAGTGTGTTAGCCCCTGTAGTGTGTTAGCTCTTGCCCACTTAACCCACATGTATGTTAGCCCGGTAGCACAATTTGTTAGCTTGTTGACCTTTGACCTTGTACCTGTTCTGTTAGCATGTTAGCTGGCTAGACTGGTAGCAAGTTAAGTGTGTGTGTGTGTGTGCGTGCGTGCGTGTGCGTGCGTGCGTGTGCGTGCGTGTGCGTGCGTGTGTGTGCGTGTGTGTGTGTGTGTGTGTTTGTTTGTGGAGTGCAGGTCAGGGTCTATTTTTGTATCATGGCTCAACCTATTTAAACCCATGAGGACACCCCCCTCCCCCCCAGCCCCCCCCCATCTCCCTCTCTGTCTCTCTCCCTCCATCTTTCCATCCGTCTCTCTCTGTCAGTCTTTCATCTCTGGCAGGCTGTGTCTGGGTACAGGAATGCAACTCGCACACTCGCGCACACACACACACACACACACACACACA
>QMIH01003338.1:0-10730 GCA_003987875.1 Clarias batrachus
TGGCGGTGGCGCCATGCTTGGGCCCGATCATCGCTGCTTGCAGCTTTAATTTGGTTTTGAATTTGTTATTTTGTTTTGGGTTCTGTTAATTTGTATTTGAATGTTGTTTTGCACTTCACGGCCACCGTAGATATGCCTAAAAAAAAACCTTAGACAAAGTTTGCTGCAGTAGTAGCTGTACATGAACGATTAGGTGTTAAATGTTTTGTACTGTAACATAAGTATTACTTTATTTAATTTTTATAGGACAATGTAAAAATGTGCATCCTAGTGTATACAACGAATAAGAATAGCGTTCCTTGAATCCACAAAAACCATGCAAGGATGATAGCTTGTGTTGCCACTCCTCATAATTTTAAAGCCACCCCCTTGCCACCCTAAGAATAATTTTCTAGATCCGCGCCTGCACTGGTCTAAATCCATTTCGGAGTTTTCTCCTATGCGCTCCGCTCTCAATCACAGCACACCTGTATCTAATCAAGTAGTCATCCCTTCTCATCCCTTTTCATTCTTTAAAAAAGAAGAAAGTAGCCCATGTTAACAATATTGAATCATTTAGAACATCATAGAGTAGAGACTGTTAAATTTAGATAATTACAGCTTATAGTTTTGAAAATCAAAAATCAAGTATATCAAGGCATTTGTGTTTTTATGTGTGTGTATCCCTCTGGGATGTGACAGTAATGAAGTGACGGAAAATTACATTTCCCAAAACATTCCACTTCAGCAGTGGTCTCCACAGTTATTAATACTTTACCCTAATGTCCAAAAATCCAAAATTGAAACAAATCATTTCAGACTTCTGAACTTCCACGTGGAACAGGTGGACTAGCAAATACAAGAGGGTATCAAAAAGTTTCCTGATTTGCATGCCATAGGCCCGGTGGCTTTCACCGTATGTCCTCCCTCAGACACCTTAAAAGCTGGCAGTAGAATTCACTATTGACGGTCCGTCCTCAGGCAGACTTGTTCCTTCTGCTCCTGAGTCAGCAGCCTGGGGACGAACTTGTCAGCAATACAACATGTGTTCAAATCACACGTGAGGATTTCCTGGACTGTTCCCTATGACCCACTGACAGTGGCAACAATGTTGTGGATTGTTCTCCGACAATGATCATGCACAAATTGCCAAATAGTTCCAACATTTTCAGAGTTGTGCTCATTTAAGGTCTTCCTGATCTCTCGTTGCCTTCCTTGACCATTCAAAATACCTCAAATGATTCATTGCATCATTGCCATAAACTTGCCAAATCATGCCAAACATTTCTGTGCCAGATTTGCTCAGTTTCACAGAGAATTTCATGTTCACTCACTGTTCTAACTTGCTTTCCATGATTAAATAGCAGACCTGGGAATGCAAATGGTCAAAATAGCACCAGTTGCACAGCTCCCAATGTACACAGGACAATGTTTTTTGACACACTGAATTATGAGCCATAGGGCTCCCTATGACTGTGGGTGCAGTCTTGTGCTGCCATCTATTGGTGTGTTACAAAACTGGTCTTGAAACTTTTTGATATCATCTCATATATAACAAAAAAAGTTATGTATCTTATTTACACTTGAATAATTCCACAGGATAACAAACAGAGACATGATACAAGGTTTAGAGTAAAAACTCAAACATGCAGAAAGCTGAAGTTATTTAATTCTATTTTTATGTAAATGAGACATTATAATTGGTACAGTTTTTTTTTTTTCAATTAGGATCTATCAGAAAAATCTAGAGGAGCAAGAAAAAGAAAGTGAACTATTTGCAAATTCCTGGTTTTCTGCAAACGCTGTAAATGAAATGTGATCAGGGCCTGTATTAACTAAGCACCTCAGAATCACTCATAGGAATTGCGCTCAAAATTCATTCAGGACTGAAAATACTCCTAGTAAAGAGTAGGACATAAAAGTCCTTTAGGAAGCTTCTTGGTCTATCTTTCAGTGTGGAGTAGGATTGCACCAAGGAAAGAAAGTGAAGTAATTTTTTACGAAACTGAGAGCCAAAATGTAGGCTACACATTTAAGTGGAAATTGTATTTTGACTGTTTTTTGTTGTCAGAGCATTTTGCTTGTGAAGGAGATTGTAAAATATAAAGAAATAATTATAGGAAATAAATATATGCCGTATTCTTCCCTCTAAAGATAAAGAGTGCATGGATGAAAATTTGTTATTGCCACCTGTCAGTTTGTCACACATGCCCCTGAGGAGTGTGAAAAATGGAGATATACCGTGTTAATGAAGTAATGCTCATAACAGAGAACCTCAAAAAATAAAGTTGTGTACACTCAAATAATCTAATATAAATACACAAAATGTATATATAAATATAAATATTTTAATATGTGTGCAATTGATGGTGCCCACAACCCTAGTACAGTTTGTTTTTTGTTGATTTCCTGCTACATGGTACAGAAATGTATGAATCTGTGCATGATCTGTGTTGCTGTAAGAGCAACATAAGTTTGATGTATTATTTCCGAGATTGTTGGCTCTGTAACTGTTTCAAGCTGCATCTTCACTGTTACTAAACAGGGACAGCTGCGAAGACAGCATACGATATGTTCGCTAATGAACCAATTGCAAACTACACGCATTGTAAAAGAAAGCATTCCATTTTTGTCCAAATGTATCTTTTATGAGCTCTGTCTCACTCATTGTTACTAAAATGTGTCTTATACACGAGTGAACGCCATTTCCTCAAAACTCCTAACCATGTAGGACACCTCCGGAGCTACATCCTACATTTTGGAGACTAGTGAATGTTGAGAAATATCTCTTACTTCCACTCCTAAAAGTAGGACCAAAATTGCATCACTTATAATTTTTGGCCAAGAAGCAATTTTCTTACTTTGAGATGATTAGTCAATATGGGTCCTGATTTTAAACAAAGTCACAAATCTAAACAAAAAATATTTCTAAGCTGATGAGTCATGATCTTTTATGTCCTTGAACACACCCATCAAACATACACACAAAGTGATAATGGAAAATGATGAAATGATGAAAAATTTAATTGAAAAATGTAGGTGAAACACTGGGCTTCTGATGTCACTAAATGCAAAATGATGTCAGTGTGCTATACACAATCAGCCTCAGTTGATGCCTCACAAAAAGAGATCTCAGAAGACCTACTGTATGATCAAGAGATCAACCATACACTTGACCCGGCATGTTATCCATGGCAGGACATCACGAAGGAAACCACTGCTATCCAAAAACATATAACATTTGCCAAAGACCACCTTGACACTACATAATGCTACTGGAAAAATATTTTGTAGACTGTTGAAGTTAAGATAGAATAGCACTATGCACGGCATACAAATAGAACTCATCATGAAAACATCATCTCAACACTGAAGTATGGTGGAGGGAGCATCTCGATTTTTACAGCTTTGCTGCCTCTGGATCTGGACAGCTTGACATTGTGGAGTGGGAAATGAATTCCCAAGTTTATCAAGGCTTCCTATAGAATAATGTCAGTGTGACTGTCTGCAAGCTTAACCAAGTTGGGTGATGCAGCTGGACAATGATTCTAAACACCAAATAAATCTACTACAGAATTGCTTTAGAGACACAAATCTTCCTTTTGGAGCAGCCCAATCAGAACCCAGACATCAACTCAACAGGGATGCTGTGGAATGACCTCAAGAGAGACATTCAAGACAGACATCCAAAGAAATGTAAGACATCCTATGACTGAGCTAAGGCAATTCTGTATAAAAGAATGGTCCAAAATACCTCTTGGACATTGTGTAGGTCTAGTCCATAGCTACAAGAACTGCTTGCCTGAGATTATTGCTTTTTCCACCACTATCTTGTATGTTTGATGAGTGTCTTCAATAAAGATCAGGAATGTTTGTGTTTTATATGCTTAGAAATATTGTTTTTAGTTATATTTGTGACTTTGTTGAAAATCAACATGACATTTCATGACCAATTTATGCAGAAAAAAAGAGAAATTACAAATAGCTTACTTTTACTTATCACTGTATTTCATATATGATAAACAGTAACTGATACATAAAATTTTGTTCAAACATTACTCTATCCAACTGAAGAATATATAACATGTGGTTCCACATTCTCATGACGTCTCGTGGTTCTCTTGATTTTCTTTTCTTTAGAAAAGTTGAGTGCAGCATAATTCACCGAGTCTGAGTCAGAAACCTGTAGGAACACAGGGGACACACAAAGATTATGAAATTATTATTACAGTGGAACCTTGGATTACGAGCATAATTCGTTCCGGAAGTGGGCTTGTGTTCCAAAACACTCGTAAACCAAATAATAGTTTTCCCATAAGAAATAACGAAAACTCAAATAATTCGTTCCACAGCCCAAAAAAACAAATACATAAAAATTATTAATACAATCTATAACGTGAAAATAAAAGTAATTAATCTGCACTTTACCTTTAAAGAAGTTAAAATAAATCCTGACATAAGTGTTTCCGTAAGTTTCACAACAAACACACACACACACGTACACACACAAAGGAAACACCGTTTTAACGGGAAAAAAAGAAATCTCTTTGACCTGGCGTGAGCATACTAACGGAATCAGTTTTTAAGTTTCACAACAAACGGACACACACATGAACACAGCGGAAAAAACGTTTTAACAGGAAAAAGAAATCTCTCTGACAGTGGCATGAGTGCATACTAACGGAATCACTGTGGTAAAGTGAAAAAAAACAAACAAACAAATGAACCAGCACCTTACCTTTGAAAAGAATCGCGACAGAGCTGAATTTTCTGTGTAAATAGAAAGTGAGTGTGTGCAGCCGGGGAGTCTCCCTTCTGTGTGTGTGCGCGTAATTTGACACTGTGCCCCACACACACCGACACACACACACACACGCACACTTTACTCATGCGCACACACAGAAGGGAGACGGAGATGTTGATTATACCAGTAAGAGACGAGCACCCATAATTCCGCAGCACAAGACAGAGAAAAATCATTGGCTCAGTTGTGATTACTTGCCGCTCTGTGTCAAAATAAGAGTGTCATGTGTGATACATGATACTCAGCACTCGTAAACTAATACTTGCTCAGTTTCCGATTAAAAATTTATTAAAAATCTTTGCTCGGTTTGCGGAACACTCGTAATCCAAGGTTCCACTGTATTATGTATTTTATCTATGTTCAAAAGACTGTTCGATTTTGTAATATAGATGTACCTTCATTCCTTTCCATGTTATGTTAGGTGGGCGTGGTTAAGATGCGCTCTTGCGAGTTCCGTGAATAACGCGAGATTATCAGACGCAGCAATGGTGGAGGAAGGAAGGACAGGCATGTGCATGTTATGATACTCAGTTACTGGGTTTTAGAGCATTATAACCAGTGAATTGTGGAGATTGCACCTACCGCACTCACAGAGCGAGCAGTCTGACTGAGTCTGATCGTATGGGTGGTAGAAGTGGTGTAATTTGAGACCGACCGAACTTTATGGTGTGCGTCATTGCCGAAAGTAAGTGTTTATGGTTCATTATTTACTTCGGTTATTTGGTTAAATATACTTTGTAATTTCGTGCATCGATTATATGAATATCCAGTTTACTTCTAATTAGAACAGCATGTTAATAAATGTTGTGTTCACRATGATTCACGTGTACGTTCGTGTGCAGCGCTAATGATGACGCAGTTTCTCTCCGTGAATAGTTTGAGAACTAATTAAGCTCTTTCTTTGTTATAGAACCACACATCTTCAAACTCATATGCACACATCTTCAAACTCATATGCACACACACTTACACTCTCACACGCATACATTTACCCACAGCATGATCATACACTCAGTACATGTTATGTATATATTTCTATGGCACACGAGGATAAAGACTGGCTGATGTTGCACGCTGGCGGATGGCATCGCGTCTGAGGACCGACTGCTAATGGGATAACTGCATCTTCCTCTCCTAAAGTGGACATCCTGAAACTATTGGGACTTATCTCCACCACAACATTGCACCTTCACAGCACTGTGATTATTGCCATCCTTATATGTTAATTCCTTTATTATTACGTGGGCCTACGCTGTTTTATTTTGTATTGTGATTATTTATGTTTACATCTTTCAACTTTAATATAAAGATATTTGATTTAATCTAATCTTGTTGGCTTCTTCACTCCTCCCCTATTCTTTGGATATCAAGTGGATAACCTGTCCTTTAAGGTGGTATAGAACCGTATAGCAATCAGTGCAGTCTTCCCAACAATCTAGATTTTATTACTGAGTTGGAGTAGGGTTTAATTGAGATCATATAGCCCTCAGGGTGAGGAAACTTGAGGATTACCTTCTCCACCAAATAAAATTATTATTATTACTAGAAGAGCCTACGACTTTGTTTGCATGAAATTTAATTGCACACTCTAAGCCCATTTTTAAAAATGTACAATTCCATCTGTTGAATTTTGGAATGAACTAAAATTTTCGCGTGTTACCGTGAAGAGTGCGGAATGAAGGTGTAAGATAGCGTTTATTAAGTAGATTTCAATTATACACTCATATAAGTGCATATTAAAAAATGTACAGCGCCATCTATTGAATTTTGAGGTGAACTAATGATTTTTTTAAGGTCAATTTTTTAAGGACGTTCTTCGCATAAATTTCAAAGTAGCATATCTTCTCTTCCAGTAGGGCGATTGCGATGAAATATAGCCTATATGCTACCTCAAGCTTTGCCAGTTATACCTGTGAAAACCATCTTGATGTGTTCTATTACTCATCTGACATCTCCCCAAATTATTTTTCAATGCACAGACACACCAACTTCACAGTTTTATTATATGTCCATATTCTTCTTCTTCTTGGGGCCCAAGCACTATTGTGTGCAGGGACCTTTTGTTCTTCTAAGGATTATTATAAAAAAAAAAAAATTTCAAATCGTCCAAGCACTTTAGGGGGTCTTATCATAGACAGGCAGAGGGGTTGGAATCTTTGGCCATTAGGACGTCAGTGTGGCTCGGCCCTGGGAGTGACACACAACTGTCACAGTGACCCCTGGAAAATCTTGCTGTGTAGCTCATAGACCCTTGCACGTATACTCATAAAACCCGGTATACATTTAGATCTCATTGGAAGTCAGTTATTTGGAGTGGTTTGCAAAACAAACCCAGTTGAAATACTCCTCCTAGGGAATTGATACAATTGCCACCAAACTAGGACAATATAATCAACACAGGGGATTTTTGATATCTCAAACGGTTCAGTCATGGTGATGCATTAAAATTATGGCGAGTAAAAAGGAACAGGAAGTGGCTAATAACTTCTGTGTAAATTAAGTTATGTACATGGAACCTTAGGATTATGTTAAAAGTAGAAGGCTGATCACAGGGATATGACAACCATGAGTCTCAGTCATAGCGCCACCAACTGGCAGCAGGAAGTGTGTCACTTTTGGAAATCAGTAATATTTTGTCCTTTACTTTCACCTGATTTGGTTCAATATCAGTCAGAATAATGAGAAGACATTCTTTGAAACTGTAAAGGGATTTCTAATACTTCATTCTCATACTAATCATGTTGCTATGTCAAGGATTTAAATAAATACTATAAAAAATATATATTCTTTTATCTTACAAGTGGAATGGCCTGTGGAATGACGAGTGGAAACGTTCCAACCTATTTCACACGCAAGTGCAAGTGGTCATGAAAAACGTCAGTGTGGCTGGGCTCCAGGCATGGCACAGGGTCTTCACAGTGCCTCCTAGAACTTAGTTAGGAATCTAGCCACATAACTCATATCCATGTACACATATGCACATAAGAGCTGGTAGACATTTAGAGTTCATTAAGCTGAACAACTTTCATAGCCCATGTCATGGGATCTGCTGAAGAGGAAGTCAGTTTTTTATTTTTGTTGTTGTTGTTACATAACATAAACCACAGCTTTATGTTCAGAGAAGAAGGCTGATCACTTGGGTATGAGAACTTAGAGTCTCAGTTATAGTGCTACCAACTGGCAGCAGGAAATGTTTACTTTTAGAAATCTCTAATGTTTTGCAGCTGATTTGATTCAAAATCAGTGAAAATAATTTTAACAAATGGCTGAAGAAAAACTGTAAAGGATTTTGTGAATCTTGAATGGTGTTGCTGTGGTGAGGATTTAAATTAAGGGCATAATAGAAGAAAATACATTTTATTTTATTTTAAGAGTGGAAAGTACTTTTGTTACTAACAAAAATACTTTTGTTTCAGAATATTTCACATAGAAAGAACAATTGGTTTTGAGGAAGTTGGTTTCATGATTGTGTGATGCTCAAGTGGCTCACAACAAATTTTGACATTTATCAGCCGTTTGACTTGCTATGATTTTGGCCTGACTCCTGCAGTACTACACTATGACCACTAGATGAAGGTATTTCCCCATTATTATTATTTTTTTAAATGTGGCTTCAAGTTCACTATTTATACCGTGTCAGCCAAAAAATGTATATACACCTGAGGTAAAGAAAAATAGTGTGACGTCTATTATATTTTTAGAATATTATGAATATTATCATATATCATATTAATATCATATCTCTCTCTATCATATCTTTCTCATATATAGCAAAACATATAGCAATAAATAATAATAAAATATTCATACACATTTTTCTTTTCATGACGTTTAAAAATGTATACATTTTTCTGGCTGACTCTCTGTGTATATATATTTGTCATTGTCCCTTTTGACATCAGTGGACATTGCATTCTGTTGGAGTTCACAAAAACTGTCACTTTTGTCCTCATATACAGTATACATATACATTATATACATATACATATACAACTGTGCCCACTGTGTCTGATGCACCTGGGGTGGCGATGGTGCTGTTGCTTGGGCCCGATCATCATTACTTGCAACTATTATTATTATTATTATTATTATCATTATTATTATTATTATTATCATTATTGTATTGTTTAGTCACTTGAATTTAAAAATTAAATGCAAACCTCAATAATTCAAAAACTTCTATTCTAACAATAATGTAAACTTGGTGGAATTATTAATAAGAACAAAGTTTAAATATTTCAGGTGAACTGTCCAAAGCAATGTGGAGTGTGGTAGAGAAGTGAAGAAGAGAGTGCAGGCATGCTGGAGTGGTTGGGGAAGAATAGCAGGAGTGATCTGTGACAGAAATCTATCAGCAAGAATGAAAGAGAAAGTTTACTGGACTGTAGTAGGATCAGCAATGTGGTACGGTTTGGAGACGTTGCCGCTGACAAAAAGACAGGAAGCAGAACTGAAGGTGACAGAGCTGAAGATGCTGCGATTTGTTTTGGGAGCAACAAGAATGTACAGGATTAGGAATGAGTATATTAGAGACTGTCACAGTGCGCACCAGTGGTGGGCATGAGCTTTAATCCTTTATCACTCCTCGCTCACTCCACAAATTCACTAGGCATGCGTTCTCCCCTTCTCACTACTTTCCTCTACCTCTTTCCTTCCTCCCTCCTTAAAAACCTTTCGTTTTTCCCATTTTTCCTAATAAAATGATCCTTTTCCCAGAAGACCTCGCCTTGCGTCCTTGTGTCTGTGGTACTTCTTACAGTGGTATTTGGTAAGACAACAAACAAAATTGTGTTCTTGAAAAAGACACTGACTGAATAAACTAAAAAACTCAAATTGAGCCAGCAATATAAAGTACTTTCACTGAGATTAAATCACGTGAAATACAAGACCCCCGGCGCCACCTCCCTCCCCCTGCCGGACTGACACTATCAAACTGCACTAAAGAGGTGAAGATGGCCGTTTTGTGGACTTTTTACTCTGGGTAAATATTTATTTATTTAAATAAAATATGTTGTAGTTAGCCTACAGGTATGTTAGACAGTTACTGTTATATATGTGAGACCGGTGTGTTTCCACTTATCGTTATACTGAGGCACTCTGACATTACTGAGGTGAGCTTAGCTAACATTAGGCTTCATATTGGAATCCTGCTCCACCCCCGTCCACATGAACTAAAGTTTGAGAAAGACCCAGAAGTGTTTAACAGCTAAGAAGTAGTGGTGCTTCAGTACCCAATAAGTTAAGGTATGTAAAAACTGCCAGAGTCACTAATGTTCATCTACGAGTGTTACATCTTTAACTTATTCGTATGAAAACTGAATTGAGTGAATACCAAATTTATTTAAAACATCACTCCAAACATGTAGTTACTCCTGAGAATGACAAAGTAAACCCTTTAAAACTGCAAACCCTTTAAATATGAAGCAATATGTAGCTTTACTCCATAATTAGAATTCCAGAAAAAAAGAAGAAAGATTATATCAATTAATTAAAAAAGGTAAAGGTGTACTGTATACTGTAACTATATACATTTATAATTGTAATTGTACCTTTTCTTTCTAATTTCTTTAGAAATTACCAGACCACATTTTTTTCATTACAAGTGCACATGCAACAAAAACATTCACAGATTTTTAAAGAAATTGGCTCCCTCTACAATTTTTAAATGTAAAAAAAAGTTTTCAAATATACTCTACATCTACAATGTCCAAAATAATACAATTGTGTATTTTTTTAATTATATTATTATTATTATTAGTAGTAGTAGTAGTAGTAGTAGTATTAAACGAATATATAATTATTTATACTTTATGTGATGAACATGTCAACCTTCAGTGTTTATTTGATGACGACAGCATCTGCTTCAAGCAGAAACTGTAAGAATACGAAAATATAAGCATTTTTTATTTCATTATATTTTATCGTGTGTGTGTGTGTTTGTGTGTGT
>QMIH01003338.1:10945-29370 GCA_003987875.1 Clarias batrachus
ATTATTATTATTATTATTATTATTATTATTATTATTATAGGAGTAATAACCGACCTGTGTGAGATTTTCTGTGCTTCAATATGAATATGAAGATCAGGACACTGAGAAGAATGACAGTCAGTGCACCAAACACCACAGTCAGCAAGAAGAACACAGAGTCGCGGCATTGGAGAGAAACTTTAAAGAAAATATTTAGATCATTAAACCTCACCATAATTTAATTTAAACATCTACAGATGTGTTTGAAGAAAAAGGAAACAACCAACCTGCTGCTTTGCCCTCAGAAAATGATATCTCATTGCCTGAAAAAGGAAACTTTATATTTACAATGTCAGTCATCTCCAACAACTTTTACTGAAACTATTCACTCAGTATAAATTTACCTTTCACATGTAAAGAGGTCGAGGTGCTAAACTTAACTTGATCCAGTTTTGTATAGCTGCAGTAGTAGAGTCCTGTATCAGAGACATTTACTGCAGTGATGGTGAGAGACGTGTTCTTGTCATAAACAGACATCACTATTCTCTCACTCTCAGTAAAGAAGAGACATGTTCCTGATGGAGCTGATGTTCTAAACTTTTTACACCCAATAATAAGTGGAACTGAATCACACGTTTGTTTAAACCAGAAGATGAATTCTGTAACAGTCAGGTCATGTTCACTCCAAATAGTGACTTTATCTCCAGCTTCTGCCTCCAAAGGTGAAGAGCACAGAGTCTCTGAGACCAAACCTGCAACACAGAAACACAGAAACACACACACACACACACACACACACACACACACACACACACACACACACACACACACACACCACAGCTATATAAGAGCTTACAAACTCTCAGTAGT
Source organism: Clarias batrachus (assembly GCA_003987875.1). Lineage (NCBI taxonomy): Eukaryota > Metazoa > Chordata > Actinopteri > Siluriformes > Clariidae > Clarias > Clarias batrachus. The sequence continues at coordinate 11,795 of QMIH01003338.1, forward strand.
TTTCTATTTTTTTATTCTTCTAACTTCTTTATTACACAAGCATGTAACATAATAAAGAATGTGTAGAGTACCAGTGAGAACTTTGGACACAAGTTTGGATTTATTGGCTATATTCTAGAACAATTCTGGATTTTTTTTTTTTAATGACAAAATTATGAAATAAAACAAATGGAATTAGTTAATGGAATTTGTAAAGTAACAACAGCAACAACAGTCATTTGATATTTCAAAACCCAGAGGTCAGTTGTTCTGGATCAGTTCTTACAAGAACAGTATTGTGTCGAGTACATTTGTAAAACCCGTCAGTCACCATGATGAAACCGTCTCTCATGAAGACCTTCTGGGAAAGCAGGACCAAAACTAACCTCTGCTGCAGAGAAGTTCATTTAAAGTTACCAGCCTCAGAAATCACCAATTAACAACCAGCACCTCAGTCCCTTCATTAGGTAGACCTTGCTAGTATTTAATTCTACCTTAATTCTTCTTGGCATTGATTCAACAAGATCCTGGAAACTTTCCTAAGAGTTTTTCCTGCAGATTCATCAGCTGCACATCCATGATGCAAATTAACCAACAACCATATCATACTGTATATATTAGTCAATCATTAAGATCATTAAGACTTACCTATAACACAGAGAAACACAGGAGAGAGAGCTATAAACTGGACCATTGTGTAAGACGAGAGACAAAGAGGAATCTGTTAGCTGTATCTAATGCTGGTTTATTTCTGTGTTTAGGGGGGTGTGGAGATTTATGCAACCTATGGTACTTTGAAAAAAATGGGGATGGACGGGTAGGGGTGCAAATAGATTCTCTTGTACTGTAGGTCAGCTTTTTGTTCTGACTTCAGTAATGACACACATTTATTTTATATATCAGTAAACGGTTTGTCAGGTTTTTATACTGCTGGGTTTACTACACACACTAATGTATAATTAACAAAAACAAAGGTATAATTTAGTTTTAATACATTATAAAGTTTAATTATACAGTTTAAAGAAATTACACTAGTTTAATAAGATTTCATATTGTACATATACACTATGCTGGAAGTATTCTATAATAAAGTTGTAATTCTACTTGTATATATAGTAATCGTAATTATTTCTGATGGTTAAATGCTCAGAGAGAGCGTGATGGTTGAGCAGGAAGTGTTGCTGCCTCACAGCTCCAGGGTCTGGGGTTTGATCCAAGATAAAGTCTTTACTTGAAATGAATGAACAAGTGATTTATTTATCCAGTAATCAACACAGTTTTTTTTATTTCTGACTTTATCAAAGACTTTAATTCAGATTATTCCTTGAGTCTGCAATGCTCTGCTCTCACTCTAATGTGTTACAGGGGAAAAGAGTTTTACTCAGTGTTTATTGCAGTATCTTATACTGACCTCTTTTTATTTAATCACACAAAATAATGTAATTAAATATGCCATTGAACCGCCTGATCTGATCTTTGTGCGCTAAACACATCGTTATTTCTGCTAGTTTCTGTGTATATGATTATCAGCAGTGTGAACTGCTATAGAGATGTTGAAGAGCGATTAGCATTTATTTTAACAAAATAATCATAAACCTTATTTTTAAAGATTTTTTAATTTTATTTAAATTTATTTTTTGTACATTGAATAGTGGAAAAGAATAGTGTATAACAGAAGGTTGTGGTCAGAAGCACAGATGAGTTTCAGGTTTCACAATTCAGATGCAGAGACATGCATGAAAATGTATTGAGCGTGAGGTCTGTGGTTGGAAAATAGTCAAATGCTAAAAATGGACAGTTGCTGTGTGTGTGTTAAGACTTGTGGTTTGAGAAAAAAGCTTCACATGACTACTATGCCATGACCGTGGGGCAAATAAGTATTTGATACACTGATGATTTCTGTAATTTTCATCGTAGGTACACCTCAACTTTGAGAGACATAACACAAAAAATAAAAGAAAATTACAGATGAAAATCACACAGATCTCGCCATTCTTTCTAAGTGGCAGTATATCAAATACTTATTTGCCCCACTGTATGTTGAATTGACTAAATGAAAAATATGTTAATTATTGTCATGCTATGTAAAGTCGGTTTGAAAAGTAATTGTTTAGATCTAATTCACTTTTTGTTATAGATTTTTACATTTTTTCTAAATGAAAAATGTACCTTCTTCTGTCCATTGATCAATACATAAAAATCCATAAAGACAGTAAAAAAAAAGCTTTTGGATTCTTTTTTTCTGCAGATTTATATAATTCCAAATTTAGAATATATTTAAAGATTAATTATTCAGACCCTTAATTCAGAAAACATTTACAGCTTTTACACACATTGATCAGGCAGGAAAATGTTAACTACTGTTCTCAGTTCTCTCTACACATATTCTATAGTGTTGAAGGCAGGTTTTTTTTTCTTTTTTGGGACAACAAAAGGACATTGAGTGTCTTCAGATAAAACAGATAAAACCACCAAGCCAATAATGTTGAGTCTCTCATTACATTTACCCCACAGATTTTACTGAGCACATGAAGAGAGAACAGAAATTTTCTTATCAGATGAGAGTTAATGTTTAATTGTCAGTTACAAACATTACAGCCTTTATTTAAAAAAAAAAATGTTTAATATATCTTGTTATTAAACACATCAGTTTAATAACAAGATGCATTATCTTGCCATCCATATCTCATTCTGCTAGCTGTGCGGTCTGATGACTGACAAATGACTGAGGTCACCACATGAGATGAGGTCAGAGCATTATCAGAGTGGTGCAACAGCAGTAAGCTCTGTCTCAAAAAGACTAGTTCACTTTTGGTTCTGGTTCCTCTCCAGGTTTTACATTCATAAATGTAAAATCTATATCCAAATTTATATTTTTTTTCTGTAAAGCTTAATTATTCACACTACTGTACTGTATATAAAAATAAAATTGAATTCAACTGAGTCAAAGTCTTTGCCACTATCCATCGTGAGATGTTTCTTAAATTACAGCATGGAGACCAGTGTGTCATACCATCTAATTGTAGGAAACATTGTATGGATTACAATATTGCCATTTTTTAGCTGTGTCATATTGAGTGAATACCAATGTCTGGTATACATTTTATGTGAATAGATGAATTGAAAATGTGTTTAATTTTAAGTCAAGTCAAGTCAATTTTATTTATATAGCGCTTTTGACAACTGACATTTTAACATTATTGAGGTCTTTCTGTACACTTTATACAGCACATCTGAACCAGAACCACACTCATCAAAGATCACTTACAAAGCGCTCACACATTGCTGTGTTTTCTTTAGGTCTGAAGAGACCTTGTTAGAAACTGGTTAGTTTGTGCCTATTCATGCAGTTTCACAAACACAACTGAACAAGAACTGTTTTTGCGAAACAGAATTACCTAGTACATTCAACACGTTGAGTAAACTCACAGATGCAATTACGTTTTTATTATTTTTAAATAATATAAATAAATAGTTAAGTCAAAAAAGGTATTCAAAGTTGTCAGGCGAAGCAGAGAGTGAGAGGAAGGGGACCCAGGTGCAGATTTACAGCGCTTAAGGGGCGTGGCTTTATACGTGGTTTAGAACGAGGGAGGCGTGGTGCGCCGGCAGTCGAGCACTTCCGTGATTCCGAGACGGAGCAACAGGTCAAAAAAGCCAGTTAAATCAGTCAGCGGAGCGAAATACAAAAAGGGAGCGGTCAGAGACGTAAAAGTGAGTTTATCAAAGAGATAGGTCGAAACCAGCAGGGAGACATATAGCGAGCGAGATCCAAAACGTGAAGCATGAAGCGAATACCGAGAAGAAGCGGGGTCGAGAACGCAAACAACTACACGAAAAAAAGAAACGCGAGAAAACTGACCGCGGTAAAGTTAGTTTTATATTCGCATATTTGCACATTCAGAATTTCGTCCTTAAATAGCTCTACAATAAATTCTCCAAAGTGCACAAAATCTACACAGTCCCGTTTGCGAGAACACGGACAACTTACTACACCCGATTTTTTTTTTTTTCACTTCGCAGCAGCAGCCCAGTAACGTGAACCAGCACAACTGCGAGGAGCGGTTCGCGCATGCACAGTATAGCAATGCTTTTAGAGTTTGAGTAAAGTAGAATATTAACTTATGCAATATTAATAATAAATCTCAGAAATATAAATCCCAAATAAATCTTGTTATTCAAAACTTGTGCAATGTGTAATATAATATATCTAATAGGTGGCACGGTGGTGTAGTGGTTAGCACTATTGCCTTTCACCGTCTGGGTTCAATTCCCGGCGATTCCTGTCTCGGTATAGATGATGATGAGTGAGTGAGTATAGATAATATACAGAAGAGCTACTGTATAAAAATGCCACTTGTATACAGGCTGCACATGTTCTATTCTTACCTGCTGCTCATTTGGAGACCTACTCCCATGTGACTTGAAAAACCCTCCATCTACAGTTAAACATAAATATTCAAACTTTGATCATCATGTTATCTAGTTAAATTTAGTTTTTTAGCTTCATAAATAAGACAGTAGGTTCTACATTCAACCACTTAAAATTTCATAAGTACTAGTTATTCAAATTCATTAATATAGACAAACATTGTTTTAATATAATTAAACAAAACATATTTTTATATAATTATTTTCTCTTTTCTATTCATTAAAAATAACATTTTTAAATCAAAGTGACAAAAAAGCCTACTCTAAGGCTAATGAATGTATTTTACGATCAGGGACATTATTTAATACAATATAGTATTTATTATAAAACAATCTCTGTAAATCACACTGCTATGCAGCTAAAACGAGTGCATTGAATGTGTGGAAAAATTTATTGGCCTACAATTGTGTTCAAATGTGAAGTACCAAATACCCAAAAGGCCTCTGTTTGAGAGGCCTTGATCCACTCATTGCAAAAGAAAAGGCGCCTGCAAGGCAAATAGGGGAAGTGAGGAACATGCAGGCTAAAGGCTGGTATAGCGAACAAAGCAATCAGTAAAATAATAATACTAACAAAAAAATAATAGCTAGCAGAGCAATATACTAATAATATTTACTCCTTTTATTATATTTTATAGTTAGATACTTATAACTAACGATAATCATGGAAAAAGTATGCGAGCTGTGACCCAAGAACGACCCGTACACACAGAGTGCAAGAAATTGAGGAACTTTAATGAAGTGGAAAAACACAGAAAATGCAGGCAGAGATTCAAAACATAAAAATTAAATTTCGATTCTGCTTTGATTGGGACATTGCGCAAAGAGCTAGACTTCCGCTTTTAGGAGCAAATAGTGAAGTGATAAAAACACCATATAATATAATTTTTATGAAAAATCAAATTAATCACTAATCCTCAGCAATACCCTCCTCAGAGGAATGGGTGGTATGATTGTGGTGATAAGATTAACAGAGACGCCTAGGAAAAGTTAAAATAAATAACTTTCAGTTCCGTTTTTCTGGACACAGAACACAGATGGCCAGATTCCCTGTTTTTAACGATAAAAACAAAGGGATCAATAGTTAATAATCAAATCCATTACTATCCCTTACTACACTCTATATTATACTACACAACCAAAATTCATCAATGAAGGTTGTAATATTTGAATATTAATTAATAAATTATATTAATTAATATCACTATAATTACTAATCCATAATGTATATGTAAATTATTAAACGCAATGTTCAAAATCATATAAGTTAATAATCAGATCATGATTTAAAAATAGGATTAGTTTAAGAATCTAAATTTTAGTGATCAGTCTTTTAAATAAGGGAAAATAGTTATGATAATTATAATAATTATGCAATAATTATAACAATAATAATAATAAATATCGTTGCAAGCAACGATGACAGGCCCAAGCACCCTGTGCCATCACGACGCTGGGCGCACCGCACAACCTGTGTTATTCGAGTGACCTCGAAAAAGCCATCGCCACCCGGTTGCACCGCACAACTTGCACACATCACACACTATACAGGGCTAATGTGTGTGTGTATGGTGTGTGTGCGTTGTGAGGGAGGTGTGTGTGTGTTTGTGTGTGTGTGTCGTGAGAGGTGTGTTTGTGTGCGGGAGTGTAAACATTTGTAATATGGGTACATGTATGTGTGTGATGTGTGAGTGTGTTTGTGTGCATGCATGTGTGTGTGTATGTGTGTGCGCGCACGTTAGTGTGTGAGGTTTAGTGTGTGTGAGAGTGAGGGAGAGAGGTGTGTGATGTGTGGATGTGTCAGTCTGTGTGTGATGAGTAAATATGCTTGTGGTGAGTCTGTGTGTACTAACATTAGTGATGTGTGTGTGTGTGAGTGTCAACGTTTGTGATGTCTATGTGTGTACAATAGGCTGCAGATGCTGGAAGAAAAGCATCACGCTCTGATGTTCCTCAATGTGATGTCACTGAACGTGATGTCACAGAAGGCGTCACTGAAATAAATGTCACTCAATATAATGCCACACAGAAAGTTATTAATCGTACGTCCAAGACATTAGCACGGCTGACCCGTTTGAGATATCAAAAATCCCTCCGCAATTTTGCATCCTCGATGTATTTGAATCTATTTGGCCCAGTTTGGTAGCGATTGTATAATTTCCCTAGGAGGAGTATATCAAAATCCATCTGGTGCGTTTTTGCGAACGACCCAAAATAACTGGCCTCCTGTTGAGTTTAGCCCAGGACATGCAGCGTGAAAGTTGTTCGACTCGATGAGCTCTAAATGTGTACCGAGGTTCGTGTGCCTATGTGAAAGTGTGTATGAGCTAGGTAGCAAAATCTCATGTGGGGCCCGGGCCACGAGACTCTCAGGCATCCTRATGGCAGCAGATTCCAACCTGTCTGCCAAGTTTCATGAGTTTTTGAGCATGTTAAGACCTCCGAAATGTCCAAAAGGGCGGAAAAAAATCCTTAGGAAAACAAGAGGGCCCTTCACACACTATGACAACATAGGGCTGATGTCATAGTGCTTGGGCCCTAATAATAATAATAATAATAATAATAATAGTTAAAATAATATAATCTAATGCAATCAAGCTGACAAAATTAATCTTATTCACCCTAACCATAATTAAGGTCAATAATTAATCATAATCTTGAGACCCTAAAATAATACATAAATAACGTATAATAACTAAAATAAAAATTATCAGTTGGCGCACATTAACAAATCAATTATTTCAATAGTTTTAAGATTGACTGTTGAGGAAGGAATAGGAAAATAGGAAAATAAGAATAGGATTACTACGCAGCTTAGAAAAAGCTCCCAATGAAAAATTAAGCGATCAGCGCTAATGGTCAATAGTCTGGTTAGGAAAAATCAACAAACCAAACCTTCTCCAAAAAAGGAAAAAATAAAATAAGATGTTAAGGCCTGCCCAGACATGAATGAATATGAGATGAGATGGGGAAAATTATGTAATTGGGAGGTGCCTGTCATTCGTACCTAACAAATTTAACATATATCTAATGAATATTATTAGGTAAGGGTATATAAATCATGTGAAATTGGGGAAGTTGGAAGATCTTGGGGAATTGTCTTTGGGTGTCTGTTGTCTTTCTGGCTGGCCGGTCCAGAGCTGTCCATTTACTTTTGGTTGCAATAAACTTCTTTGCTTTTTCTATACTTCTCCCTGTTCTCTTATCTTTCATTTACGTGTTTCATTTTTTCTCTCTCTATTCCTATCATTTTCTCCTTTCAACTTCTCTGTGCTTCTAATATTATTCCCTTCTCATTTACTCTATTATTTGTTCAATTTATTTTTTGTTAGTTCTCTAATTTCTTCCTACATTTACTTTGGTAACTGTTCTATTAGTTGCTCAATTTATTAGTTGCTCCTTACTCCTGATTCATTGTTCCTTTTCCCCTACAATATGCCTGTACTTCGTGTTAAAAATAATTTCTTATCCTCAGTTCTTTAAAAAAATATATATAATTTTTTTTCTTTTTTTCCATTAATTTGACATCGTGTCTATTGATTTTTTTTTCCATTTTTCCTGCTACTCTCTAAATATCTATGTAGCCTGTTCCTTTCCCAACTAGGTACCAGTCCACGTCTTTGTTGTTGTATTTTGTAAGAGTCTTATTGCTACTTATTGTCTTTGAGAATTGTCTAATGCTGATTAGACCATGCCCCATACACTGTAAACTCGATTAAGTTGGCAACACTCAAACAATTTGAGGTAATCAGTTACATCAAATTTTTTAAGTAATGATGTTTCCAATTTTAAGTAAACAGAACTATCCATTTTTGAGTTTATTGAACTCAAATCAAATGCACTGTGCAAATCAAAAAATATTTTGCAGACCATCCAGCCCGAGAATTAAACCTAGGCCTTCCGCATGGCAGGCTGAACACTTACCACTGCACCACAAGCACTCTATAGATATTGTATTGGTGGAAGTTTTACTTAAGGTATTGTTACTTAAGTACTTACAAAATAAATGTTTTTTCCAGACCATCCGGCCCGGGGATCAAACCTGGGACTTCCGCATAGCGGGCACAACACTTACCACTGCACCATGAATGCTTTATAGATATTATGTTGGTGAAAGTTTTACATAAAATATTAAATTAGTTCATCTAACTTGAAAAGTGTCATTTCTACAAACTCATAATTGCCAAAAAGTTCTGAATACTCAAAAAGGTCTATTAATTTGACCTAATTGCAATTATTTAAGTTAACAGTACTCAATGTGTTTAATTCCTTTGAACATTAGGGTTTACAGTGTACCACACCACCTATCCCTGGAGTCCCTCAGCTACATAACAAACAAGACTATAATCTACTTCTGACACCACATCACGTACTAGCATGCTTTAACCAATTGTTGGAATCAACATTTTAAGGATCCTTCAAATCAATCACACTTCCCAAGTGATGTGTCATATAATAATTTACTTTAAATAGAAGTTTAGTGTAGATTCCAGATTCCAGAGCCCGTAAGCGATTTAAACTTTGTTTAGAGTACAGTTTTAATACACTGGTTTCAGCATAATTACAATTAATTTTAAATTTCAGTGCACTACTCTCTTGCTTTTGATGAAGAGGAAAGACTGCTAACAGCTAGCTCCAACTTTTTGACAACCTCTCCCTTATAGACTCAGGGGAAGATGAAACCCACATATGCTTTGATCTCGTTGATTCTAGTCCATCTATTGAGAACAACAGTAGCTCTGTTGTATCTGATCTACTTAATACCTACTTAGTAATGTTGTCATTCTGTCTACTATTCGTGAGCTTTCTGCATTACATGACCTTTTAAAATTGCAACTATTGCAATAACGACACTTAATACTTCCAAAAAGATTGAAAACCTTGTTGCCATAATGCAACAACTTGGGATTGATTGCACCATCCTCTGCTACCATACAAAGGAACTTGAACATTCGCAAGCTGAAATTCGTACATGTGCTGACATTATAATGTTTCTATAGAAAACACTAAAATTAGTGTTAATTCGATATTCTACAGCCATAGCAGTAATCATTCAGCTGAGGTGGCTATTCTGTTACATACATTTACAGGGGAGATACTAGAGATGGTCAAATCAGATGGGCAGATGGTTGATTGTAGTTATCAAACAAGGAAATGGTTTATTTTTTGTAATGTTTATGCTCAAATTTCCACAAATGTTAAAAGGTTACATACCGAATATTAAGAATCTTATATTGTTTTGGGTGACAATTTTAAAGAATGCCTTGATGTCAACGTTGATAGATTTCCACCTAGAACTTCTCATTACTTACTGTCACATGATTTAATTTTGTCTCCATGTTCCTTGGTAGATTCTTGGCACTATTTTTACGCTAATTCAAGAGAATTTACCTGGTCAAATAGAAACTTAACTCTTAGGTTGACAATTGATTTGTTCCAATTCTTTATACACTTTATTCAAAAGATCTCACACTTCCTCGCCACTTTTTGTGATAATAAACAGACATTAGTTGGTGTTCATCAAAACAATTCCACACTAAGAAGATATTTGATAATTCTCTTGTTAAATGATAATGACTTTAATATCAGTATCAGAAATCTTATTAATAAGATTTTTACAGATTCAAATGAGGGCTGTAAACAAGTAAGTTTACAAGTATAAAGAAAAAGTAACTTTACACCATAGAAGAAGAAGAATTAGAGAGAAAAGAATTTGTTTACAAATGGATGGATATTATACGGATATGGCGAAACCTCTATTTTTCCACATTTCAAAAAATGCTAAGCTGTGCAAAGCTTTAACTTACTTTAAGATTAACAGAGTAATTAGCAATGACCCCATTCCAATATGGTGATGTCAGAAATACAGACTCGGAGAACGCAGGTGCAGTTAAGATATTTATTATCTTTGAACAAAAGGCAAACAAACCAGTAAAGAGAATMCAAAGTCGATAGTCGTTTAAACAGGCAAGGGTCAGGCGATGTGCGTCGGGCATAAACGGGATMAGGCTAAACTCAGAAACGAAAACACAAACAGGGTCAATATCAAAAGGCAGGTATTCACAAACGCTTGGTAACGACTCTGGAGCTAATCACAGGGGGCGTATACWTCGCAACCACCGGACGTGTGCGAGTCTCYTTTAYTCRTTCTGTAATTAGTTTCAGGTGTCTAATATTCAGGTGAACCGTGGCATTGGTGTTGGGAGTTGTAGTTTTTGTAGTTCTGACAGGTGATCTTTGCTCTTCCACTTTCGACCCCAATAATTGTAGATCCTTTATTGATAAAACTAAAATGTGGATCCTTGTAAATAGTGAAAATTATAAGGCAACTTGCGATTTTAATATAACTGCCGATGAGGTTAAGAATGCTTTTTACTCAGTGAGAAAGGGTTCTGGGCTTGATGGGCTTTCATTGGAATTTTATGTCCATGTTTATGTTTGGAAGTATATTAAAGACCCATTATTCTGTATGTACAAAGAATATGTAGAGCAGAAAGATATAATAACTGAAATGAAACGGCATTATCCTGCTTATTCCCAAACCTGATAAAAATACACTTTTGACTGAGAACTGGTGGCCTATTACACTTTCAACTATTGATTATAAAATTCTGGCCCAGATTTGTGCTAGCAGTTTAAAGATGGGTTTGGATAGTGTCATCTTAGAGAGATAATCAGGTTTCTTTAAATATCGGCACATAAATAATAACATAAGATTGGCGCTTGACCTTTTAGATTATTTTGATTTAGTGCAGTCTAATATTTTTATCCTATTCCTTGATTTCTATAAGGTGTTTGACACTATTGAATATCCATTTCTTCTATGAACTCTTCAATTATTTGGCTGTGGTTACTCTTTTATTAACACTATTGCAATTTTATTTACCAAAGAATAAATAGTTCTGTTACAAAGATTTAAAAAGCCACAGCTATCTTTCCCCTTGTTTATAATAGAAAAGTACTCACTTCTTAAAACTCTTAAACTAATTAGATTTAATAAAAAGAACAATAGACTTTTACAATTCTACACATTTTTTCCCATCTGTCTCTTGGTAATACTTCTTCCACTGTTTCTATCATGTGACTGTCCTCACACATCTTTGTCCTTTGTGTTGTATTCTTCTATTATACATTCAGTATTTGTCCTTTGTTTTTTTCCTTTACTGTAATTAAAGTGTATTTTACGTTAATTAATAGTATATTGACATAGTATTCTATTTTGTATTGTTTCAAGTTATCATTGTAAAAATCGTGTTATAACTCTACCACAATCCCAGCCAATCAGTAACAAGAGTATGGTCACTCTCAGCTAATCGGAAGCTGAAAAGCGGTGTTGCCAGTTCCTGACACCGCTTTCCTTTCATTCTTCTTGTAATGCGCTTCATCACTGCGCTCGTTAGTTTATACCGTCATTATTTTAATCAGCATGCGGTAAATACATACTTATCTTACTTACTTATACTTACCATGTTCTTTATGTCTCTTTATGTAATTTTGTACTTCTCACTTCTCTAATAGAAAGCTCCGTAGCTCTCTGCCTGTTCTCAGTGTCTCTGTGTAACAGCCAGAATCAACACAGCAGGTCCGGACTGATCCAGTTCACTCTCCGCCCGTCTCTCCGCGCGCGTGTCCGACACACAGCACGCGCATTAACATCAAATCTGATGAACTCAGGAATGAAATCTTATGTAATGTGTTTCAGTGGCCTTAAAACATGTTATAGGATAGAAAGTGCATTCTGCATTTGCAAACGATCCTAAACCCTACAGTGTACTGGTAGCACATTCGCAGTACAGTAATGTAGAAGTACATTTTTATTAACCTCACATTGTATATTTTTCCTTAGTAACTGGTCTTGGCCAGATCCATACCAGCATGCTACTGCTGTGATAAGAGTATATTCATGGTATATTACTCATGTATTTGTAACAATAAACACTGCTGTAAACTGCTTTAAATATATATTTTAATATAATGTAATTATTATTTTAAATATATGAATCACTTATCATTTATGTACGCTATATATATGCTTGCAGTGTATTAAATATTCTTACAATTATCCCATTGGCAAACATATTAAGTCATATTAGCAAGCATATATACACATTTTTAAAAATAATTGCTTTGAAAATGGTCCATTTCTAAATAATTGCCCTATTCCAGTCCTACATACACCTGCATTTCTCTAAAACATGCTATTCTGACATAGGCTCGTGGGAGGGAATAATTTGATGATAATAATAATAAGGCGTCCAATAATTGACGTGCATGTGAGAGTGGATAGTGCTTGGTGACTGTAAATCTTTGTCTTCCTCTTCGCCTTCGTCCTTCGTTGTTACGCATTCATGTATTTGTCTCTGGATTATCCAGAGCTCATGAAATTTTTACTTATGTCTCTGGATTATCTCTCCAGAGCTCATATAATTTTTAACTATGTCTCCAGATTATTTCTCCGGAGCTCATGTAACCTCTGCCCTCGTGCGCAAATGCTTCTATCCAACTCTGCCAGATCCCACTTAAGGGATGTTCCAGGAGTGGTATAGCTGCATTTGCCACCACAGGCAGAAAGTTATTCTACAGACTTTTGTTACTTCTACATTTACTCATGTGTGTATGTTAATAATGCATGTATATATGTATAGGTATTATAAGTATTGCATATTATTATATGTTAAAATATATATTATTCAAATTTATTTATATAGCCCTTCCTTTTTCTTTTCGCCCACACGCAATATGTGATCAGTGACGGTGACGAAATCAGCATTTAATATTGTTGGCGGAAAAGACGAGACTAAACTGTGGTTTAAAAAAATAAAAACTAATAATACATTTGTCTTTATTTTCATTAACATGTCATTTTCATCACAATCCGCTGTGATACAGTGTTCATTTATTATAACATGAGCAGCAGTATTACTCGGGCGAACGAGCAGAGCCTAAATTTGGGCGAATTATCGTTATATTGCAGCGGAGAAAAAAAGCTGATGTGTGGTATCATATCATAGGGGAAACAGAGTGGGAAACACAATTGCTGGGAATTGTGTTTCCCACTCCCATACATCAAGGCATACCATAATAATCACCCAGTTTTACAGATGTTTAGCAGATACCAGGTGCTGAATGTCCAAATGATTGTGGATTATATTCCTATAATTCATTTCGTTTGGCATGGGTTAGGGTTAGGGAGACATAGACCATTCACCAGGATCCAGTGCAACAGAAATCATACTGCTTTGTTCAACAGCTCACGATACTCTTTCAATCCAGCTAAACTTTATATCTTGTAAAAAGTAAAAAGCAGCCATGCACCTCTCTTACCTGAGAGTGTGTGATGTCCTGATCATGCCTAGTACAGAGAGGGGTCAGAGGAGTGTGACGAGGCCAATGCTTTTAATTGTCAATCCTACACTGTGAAGATTTTAGCAATCAGCAATATATTCCTTTTAAAAAAGGTATAGGCTGCTACTTCTCACTTTTAGGAAACGTTTGCTCTAAAATAGCCTGATTTCATTTATTTATTTATGGCAGCGTTGAGGATGTTTTACTGCCTGAGCTCAGCAGCAACTACAGGAGTTCTGGCAAAGTCTTTATGTCAGGAACAGATTGCAGGTTGCTAATTAAATTATTGTTTTCTTATGTGCATTGCTCTTCTAATAGACATGGTGATCTATTTAGGAGTGGGCTGAGTGGAATATTCTTCACCCAATATTTCTAGTTTTTAAAAAAAATTAGGGAATAAGAAGAATGATGAATAACACATAAGGGGCAGTGGTTCAGCTTTCATCACTCCTCCTCATGGCCCAATATAGTAACTGATGCCTTACAGGCCCAGATTAACATTTTACGCACACACACGCACACACACCATGGAAAAATTGTTAATGCCAATTAGCCTAATCTACATGTCTTTAGGCTATGGGATGAAACCTACGAAGCACAGGAAGAACATTGAAACTCCATGCACACAGACCCAAGGCAGCAATCAAACCCTCAACCCTGGCCATATTGCTAATCACACGCCAGCCAGCAGGTTGCCTAATTGTAGAAAAGATAATAATAATAATAATAAATACTGAAACACACTCAAAAAAAGAAAGTTGGCTACCTGTTACATGTACTAAAATGTAATGTGTTTTGTACACAATAATTTCATGTTTCCAAGATGAACATGTTTAAATCATGTTGTATCTGCATGAGATTCAACAACTTAACATGTTTTAGATTCAATCATGTTGAGATAACCAAGGAGACCTTGTCACTGCGAAAAATTGGAAATATCAAAGCAAGCATCGCGAGAAGAAAACACAGTTTGTTGAGAAGATAAACGTTTGGCAGGCAGGTGGAAGAGGTAAACAGGAATTAATTCCCATCTTACTAAATAGAAACCAAATGAACATAAATGTCACCTGCTGTTTAGCGATGTTTAGTCACATTATTTTGTGTTAAGCTATTTCTTGTGTTTTTAATCACACTTAAAATACCAACGGTCATACGCACGTGCTTAATATGTGTATCAGTTCTGGTTTCGGTCTGTTCTCATGCAAGAAACCAGAATAACAGAATAACAGAACACAGTTATGAGACTAAACGCTCATTTTATTTCTCTCTACATAATTCCCTGCTACCCTTCACTAGTATTTGGATACCATCAAGGTAGAAAGTTTTCTCAGTACGCAGGGGCCATGATTGAACTGCCCCCCTGGTCCCTCCTGTGTGAAAACATTCCTTCACCTCACTGCAGATTATTTACCTCATAGTTTTTTTTATACCGGTCAAAGGCAGAGAGCTCTCTCGGTACCCAACACGCAACCTCTTATACTGCTCATGAAACAACAGCGGGTTCAATTGAACACAATAATCTTAGAAATACCAAAAGCTCCTGAAAAAAAGGGATAAGGGGGGTTGTATACTTTACAAATGTGAAGCTTATATATGCTACATAATTGATTTATGTTCTCCTTCTAATCATGTATCAGTCTTTTAAAATTCTTTAAATTTAGGCGGCTGTGTAACCAACAAGTGTTAGTCATGTAAACAACACTGAAAATAGTTATACTTTGTCGGGAAGCTCCTCCCCGTGGTCTGACAACTGGAGGGAAAGTTACAGGAGTGGATTGTCGCATGCCCGCCATCTTTTTCACTTGCATACTTATTTCAACGTTCTCTCTGAGGTGAAGGTAATTAAAACATAAAAAAAAAATCTTTCAGACTGAAAAGTAGTTGTACACAGAATATATAAACAGTAAGCTGGGGGTTATCACTGTAAATAGTGAATTTGAATGCTATAAAACAGTCGGTGTTAATGCGGATGTTAGCTTCCCTAACGTACAATTTAGCTAATCCCAGTATAATTTTATGGACCACTATATCTTTTGTGAATCACTTGTGTTTTCGAAGGTTTTGAGAATTAACATAGCTAGAGCTACCATATATCTGTATATATCTGTATAATAAACAAAATAATGTTACCCAAGTTTAGACTACAATAAGTAGAGTAACTCATCACTAGCTAGCGCGGGGAATGTGGTCATGATTAAGGGCGTTTTCACACCACGGTCCCGGATCCGTTTCCGAGTACACTTGGCCCCGGGACCAGTTGATTTTTGTCTGTGAGAATGGAAACGTTCCGAACCGTTCCGCGCTCGGGAACGAATCCCTGGACCGATTGCAGAGGTGGTTTCGGGAACGATTCACACCTTCCCGAGAACGGAAGGCGGGACATAAGTACACGCTCGTGCTCAAAASAGGAAGTGACGTAATTCMAGTTCGACTCYGTACACAAACAAACGTGGCTACTGAAGAATCTCTGTGAAGTAATGCCGAAGTATACCATTTGCTCGAAATTTAGACAGACGAAAATATCCGGAGATAATCAGACACTACACATAAAAACTCCGATATTTACGGAAGTATCCGTAAGTATTTAGACGCGCGCGCGTACAGCAGCACTGAGCAATGCCGTGCAGAGTTAMACWMACYKCGGCTCGTGCAGCACACAGCGCGCGCTGCGATACTGAAGTGAGGAAAAGATAAACAATAGGATAAAAACCATCCAGTGTGATCGAGTCGGAACCCCTCTGACCCACAACAACATCTACCTTCATCATGGGAACCGGACAGCGTGGAGCCTGGTCCAGCAGAGAGCCTGCGCGTGAGCGGTGAGTTCATATTAAATACTATTAACTCCTGTTATTAACACTGTTAAAGAGAGTCTCATATTATCACCACATCTCCAGGTAACTGTCTGTGGATCTCGTGGTGACATTTAAATGCATATAATAATATATACAGGATGATCTTTTCATCCTTTCTTTAGCTCACAGTAAAGTTATCTTGGAATGTTCCTCATGTCTGCTCACTGTAAGACCTCAGATCATTTCACTGTTCAGAAGAGCAGAATGTGATCAACTCCAGTGTTGTGCTTATGTAGCTATTAGAGTTACAGCTACTTTACTCTTTACTCATATTTTATATATAACCTTCATGTATATTCTCCAACACTTATAAACACTGAGATGCTGATGAGCCACATAAGCTCCACACACAGTTTCAGGTTATCTGTGATTGCTGTGACAAAATGTAAATGTTGGAAAAATGTAATTTGTACAAGCTGTTATGGTTGCAACTTTCAGCTAATTTCTTGCCTTTATACTTTCTTGCAGACAGACACTGGAGGAAACACAGACTGAGACCTCTGACAGTAGCACAAGACCAGATAACAACAGAAGGAAGAGACAAAACCTGACGTGCAAGAGCAGGAGACTCATAATGCCTGCATGAAATCTCAAATTTAGAGAAGTGCTGACTACAGATACAGAGGAAGGAACAGCAAGAGATCGAATAGAATGTTAATGTAGACGATGGACCAACTGTCTTCATTTCATTAACACACACCCTTTTGCTTTGCAAGTACAAGTAAATAAAAAAAATATGCTACATTTTAATGTTTAGATTTTTTGTCCTATTTGGCAGCTACTTTTGTTACAAAATTTACTTTTATTCTATTTTTATTTAAKAATGTTWAATAAAACATTTTGCACTCTATCCARTACTTTGTCTCTATTCCAAATCCCHCRCACTCATCTTGGATTTTACAGTATACATTTATTTTTACATTTACAAAAATACAATATAAACACACGGCACACAAAACATGTTTA
>QMIH01003339.1:8713-38029 GCA_003987875.1 Clarias batrachus
ATACATACACACAAACACACACACAACTCAATTTAATATAACACAAATCTTCTTCCAGCCATGGAAACCTCAAAAACAAGTCTTGCTATAAATGCATTTTTGTGCTGCGACTGGTCACTGTGGAAAGTGCCATGTGCTTCTAGAAGCATACTTGTGGTATTCATGGTGGTGATACACTGCAGTGTTGCGAAAGTGAGCGGAACGCACAGTAAACAGTTATTCGGGCAGTCATAATGGCTAAAAGCACAAAAGTTCATCTGCGTCTCGTTCTTATCCCAGGGCAAAATTACCAACACAGCTGAACTGTTGCAAATCTTCCAACACTTACAAGTCTGCATTGCTTAAATTTCACGCAGATGTTTATCATTTACCGAGTCAGCGCTACTCTACGCTATTTACAGTAGATCCACAGTCAGAGGCTGATCAGATGAGTTTGCTTCTTGGGACAGGGAAATGCTATCTTCATCTGCAGAAGTAGCCAGCGCTCCCCTGGGTCCAGGCCAAATAATGTTTAACAAGACCGCACAGCATTCGCCCAGACTCCTGACCTAAATTACACACAGTCAGCAGCACGGCGCTCCAGGAAAAACCTGCAAACTACTGCTAGTGTCCGACACTTGGGTAACAAAAGATATATAACACAATTAACGAGAACAGGAGACACAAAAAGCGCTTTATCCTTGGACAAAAACGATGACAACAAAAGCTACAAGAAGAAACTTTGCTGAGGTGCTCTTTTCAGTTAGAAATGACAAAAGTATACCACTTGGACCAGTAATGTGAAATGTTTCTGTTGTTAAAAAAAAGTGTAAGGTCTTAAAAAAAGTGTTAAGGTCTATACAGTCTATAAATTTTATGATAATATTATGAAAACACAGTGATTCTACAAGCTAGATGCTAAACACCATGCTAAGCACTAATCTTAACTTCAAGGTCAAGTTTCTTAGACGCATCATATTTCTTGTTATGCCAACAGCGGAATATTTAAGAGTCAAAAGAGACCAAGTGAGCAAGTTATGAAGTAGTGTGTGTGTGTGTCTGTATTTGTGTGTGGTTGTGTTTGTGGGGGTTATATTTATCATGCTTTTCCTCCTGGGTGCAGGTGCTCAACTATTCCCCAGTGTTTTAAAGAACAGGAGCAATAACTAATGACATGATAAGATTGAGCTTTCTTCTGTCCTGGGGACAGTGTACACAGTTACACTACAAAAATGGCCAAGGGACGGTCCAAGCGTGTGTGTTTGAGCATGCATGAACAATACAAGGACCGAATAAGAACAGCTACCAGCAACAATTGCAAAAAAAAAAAATGGGCACAAAACTGTTTTCAGTTAGCCTGGCATGCTTGGGAATCCTTATCATCATCATGACAGGAAGAGGACTTGTGGCCAGTTTAGTTTCATTTACTAGTTAACTTGGGTCATTCTTTTAAACAAGTGCAATGCGATTTAAAACTGCAAGAAGTGTGCAATCACTTTGTAGGATGTTTATGCTTATTTAATTTACTTGTAGACCTTTATGCTTAGTAGATTAAGATTTTTCCCACAGGTTTATATCTCCTGAATGAAGCGCTTTCATTCATCATTTGTTTTAGTTTGTGCCCTCACTCCACCTACACTATGTCCAAAAGAACATGAACACCTGCCCATCACAAAGCCACAAACTTGGAAGCACACAGCTGTCTCGAATGTCTTTTTATGTTGTATTATTACACCGGATTAATAATTACTCATTTTTTTTCACTGGAACTAAGAGGCCCAAACATGACAATGCTCCTGTGTACAAAGCCAACTCTAAGAGGTGATTTGCCAAGTTTGGAGTGGAAGATCTTGAGTGACCTGAAGTAAGCCCTGACCTCAACCACACTTAAGAATGAACTGGAATAATGTGCACCAGGCACAATTTCTGTCAATCATCATGACTGGCCTCACTAAAGGTCCTGTGAAAATACTCTTGTGGAAATTGAATTGGAAAATTCTCACAGCCTTATTCCAAAAACTAGTCAAAAGCTTTTATAAAATAATGGAGACTGTTATAGCAGCAAAAGAGCAACTTTGTTATAGGATGTTCATCAAGCGTATATAGGTATGATGGTGAGGTGTTCACATATTTTTGGCCATAACAACACCTGTAGAAATCCAGTGCTGACACAAGAAGTACATGTCAAATGCCAAGACAGTGACAAAAGTAACCCAGGCCCGGACATGAACCAGGGACAGCAATGCTACCACACCAGCCTGAGTGAAGCCTGAGTACTACTGGCCAGAGACCAGACCTACATCTGCCAGGTGAAATAACACCAAATAATCATTTAGAGCTAATGCACACAACATTGTACTAAGCTCAATATTTGCATGTTCTGACAGTGACAGCAGTGCACTAATACTAGTCACCATCAATAAATGATACAAAGTCCTAAAGAATAATCCTGCTAACTGCCAATACAAAAAAAATCCTTCTTCCTCATGTATGACCTGAAACAGGTGAGATGTTAGCCAGACTGCTATGAGACTTCCACATTGTCAAATCAACACCCAATGTCGATATGAAAAACCACGCAAAGAAGAGTGTGAGGTTGAAATTTGAATGTAGCAGCTCTGATGTTGGAATGCCAAGCTGCCATGTTATAGCTAATGATTAACTGATTGCTACGATCACAGACACATAGCTGATTGTCAGACGTGTAGCACTTGCAGAAGCAGGTGAATATTTATAGGTAAAAGACTGATCAAGAATAACTGTATTGATGGTAAAAAAAAAGACAGAGGGATATTATTTATGCCATCATGCACAAACACAATGTTATGAACATACTTCTTCACTGGCTGTAGCAGGAAAGAACGTGTTCTCAATCAGGATGTTAACACCAAAAAGGTGAGAGACTGGCGATAAAAGAGGTTTTTACAAACAAGCAAAATCATATTTTAATTTCCTAAATCATTGTGAGGTGAGACAACCATTAATGTTGGCTTCGAAAACCAATAACGAAATTTAAATAAAAATAAGCTTGCATTCATAAAGCTAAAGCTTTATAATGTTAGAATTATAATAGGTATAAGCGAGCCAGTGTTAAATGGAAAGCAGAGCTCTGGCAGAGTGTCCGTGGCCAATGAGTGGGTATAATGTGAGTGAGAGACGGTTCTTACACAGCAGACACACACCAATGAATCAAAGCAGGAGTTGGCAGCCATGTAACATCTTCACGCATGGTAGGTTAAGCCGGGCAAACATGGGCGAACGGTCGACTGATGGATGCTGAGGCTGGTCAACAACACAACTTCAGACGCCCGTCCTTGTCTCACTCGTCCACACTCTTCCTCCTAACAGCTCATGCCATGCTCAGCCTGCTGATATATTACAAGGCTGTAAACAAGAGATTAATAAGTGAAATGAGAAGTGAACAGTGCTGACCTTTAAGTGATTACCTGCCCAAAATACCTGCCTGGGTAGAGATACATTGTGTTTTTATGTGCGGTATTTCATGCCCTTCACCTTGTTTGCAGTGTGCTAAGTGTGGTGAAATGTGCTGGCACTTAGAAAGAACAGACTGAACTAAGAGCTGGAGAGAAAATGTTTGGACATGTTGAATAATAATAATAATAATAATAATAATAATGTACAGGCAATACTGTGATTTTAGACTCAGGGTATTCAAATAAAATTTGTGAACGACATAAAATTCCTTACAAAAATGCAACTAACATTACAGTATGCCGATAACAATGACCTTTTCATGTGTAAGCATTGACAGCTTAAGCCTATGCATCAGACAAGTCATGATGATGTGTTTCATATTGGTGCTTCATGTTTCCACTTTTGACTAGCACCATGGACTCTACACAGAGAAGACCCATCTGTTTTAAATTTGACACAGAGGATAAACACTTCTCTGTCCAATCCTCTTTCATCATCCTGTTTTCGTCTCTAATCCATGTTGTCTTGATCAGAGCAAATAAAAACAAATCTATTTACGTTTGCAAAAATGTTTCTGTAGCATTATGGACATTTTCTCAGCTAAATAATTTACAGAAATGCATGTGACTGGCCACGACCAGCCAATGCACCTGCTACAGAATCCATTGTGGTTGATAAAATACAGTCACTGAAAAAAAAAATTTTTTTTCATACACGTGTTCTGATACAATATTTTAGAGCTTGCACCCACCAGTTGACAAACCACTCTATTTGGTTGCCTCACTAATACTGTACCAAGGCCACTGCCAACACCTTAGTGCATCAAGATCATTGACCTCAAGCAGTGGTTCCCAATCCTGGTCCTAGAGAACCCCCTGACCTGCACATTCTAAGCTCCCGGAACACATAATATATCTGGTCAGCTAATTGACAGCCTTTCCTAAATAGCAGTGAATGTGGCATAGCAGGGAAAATACTAAAATATTCAGGCAGGGGGTCGACCCACCATTACCATGGTTGGGACCCACTGTTCTAGAGGATCAGCTGAGATTGAAGCTGATCAGCAGTTAAGAGTCATTTTTTAGAATCACAGTTGACAGCACATTTTTCTAGCTTTAACAGATGAAATATGATAAAAAAAAAAAAAAAATTTCTCTAAATAATCCCATTTTCGGCATTATGATTGTCTCATCTATGATTGTTAGATTAGCAGTGGACGAGCCAATCCTTGAGCATAAAGATGGAACTTACTGTAACATGCTGCACGTGTTTTAAGCATCATAGTGTGTCGATTCCCTTCAAGTAATCATGGAGTAGCACTTTTAGTTTCTCTTTTTTAAAGCTGATGTGGTTCGAAGCTGAACTTCTTTAGGCTATAAATAATTTTACACCAAGAGTAAGTAATAAAACTGATTATTTAAAGAGAATAAAACACTATCCTAACACTGATAGTTTGCAATAGAAGGAACAAAATCACAGCTGCATAGGACTAAGTAGATCATTAGAAGGATCTTTCTTTCCAATCTGCAAGTTTATGTTTCTGGAAGTTTATTCTTGTTTGACATTTCAGATTCACAGACACTTGCATATTACAAACTAATGACAGCCATTTACTGGTGTCCTTCTAACTAATGTACAACAGTTAAATATTTAATAAATGATTTATTTTTTATTCAAAACAATTTATTGTGCTATAAAATGCCTTTTTCATGCCAATAACTGATATTATATTATGCTATAATGCCAGCTGGTGACATCCTGTCACTGCAGTACCTTTGATTCTGATAGTGACACATTAGCCACAACGTCACCTGCGGTGAAAGTAACACCTTTGAACATGGGTGCTAATGCAATAGCCTGGACACGTTGGATCTATTCTACAAACGTATAAAAATATATACTGTATGGTGCAAAGAACGTTCATGACACGGCTCATTTGCTTGTAGTGACACCAACAAAAGTTTAACGTCACCGACTTAAAAGCTGAAGGTCAGAAGTGCATGCATTTTGAGTTGAAATAACCGAGGAGAATGAAGGTAAATGTGGCCATTATTTTCACTCACTAACAGGCAAAAAGAATATCTAATCACATATAATTAATTCTAACAAAGCATGAAAGCATTTGTTTTGTGGCTTATAACTATGCAGGTACATCAAGTCAATGTTTAGATCAGTTACTTGTAGTATGAGTATCAATATTCTTGGGTAATTGCTTTTTATGAAAGTTTTTTACAAACAAATCTGTTCATATCCAGCTTGAGAAATTAAATCAAATGTCACCGACTATATTTACTCATTAAATTTAATCATTTCACAACACTTCATTCAAAGTGGCATACAAATAAGGCAAAATCCAATTCAAGCATAGAGCTTGAAACACACGCACGCACACACGCGCACACGCACACGCACAGAGAAAAAGGTACTGCAATCCCCCCACTGACCACTGTAACATCACTGTAGGGACAAAAAAAGACACCTGCAGCTAAACAGTAATAAAATATTACGACTGAAGAAATCAGTCAAATGATCATACTTGCCAGAGTGCCAAGTAACACTCACAATCACAAGCAACAAGGGTTATTTATCTCTAACAGATAACACCTAATGCCAGATAACAATAGATACATAGCGAACACACCTACATAGGCATACACTGCCAGTCATGTTTGACTTTCAACAACCTCAAGCACACCTCTGAGCTGTGCGAGATATTTGAAGAGGAAAGAGACGAAGCTATGTGTAATGGAACAACCGGCTGAGTTACCAGACCTTTACCCACCTGGGGTGTTGTGAGAGGTGTGGTGTCAAAAGGTGAAAATCTTCTCTAGCAACTTCTGGTAAGACCTGACATCAGTGTGCAACAGTAATGACAGCTGAAAGAGTTTTTTGTTTGGTTTGTTTGTATGCTTTTATACACATAATAATTTAACTGTCAAAATAAAAACTCATACGGGGGGAGTCCAAGTCACTAAAGTCACTTGTGATGAAATTTCTGGTGAATAAGGTAAAACTTTTGAATAGTGCAACTGACATTTACAGAAGACTTCAAGCACAATACAGTAAAGAGACTGCAGTAAAATATTTGAATAGTGCAAAGGTTTTAAAGAAGGCTATACATCCATGAACGACAATGCTGGACAAGGTGGCACTGAGCCCCTGCAGTCTTTCCCATTATTCTGGTGAGTTGAATGCATAATTCTTAAAAATAAACAAATAACTTGTCAGCAACTTGCGAAAGAGATGTATCTGTCTGTAGGAACTGATTGTGTTGGTGAACACAATCATTCACCAACATCACTTGTACAGTACAGTAACGTGGCTGGGAATTGTTGCCATATTTCCACATTTGGGCCATTAAAGGAGTTCCTGGGAGGCCAGCTTTTCAGACATGAAGCAGGCAGTTTGGTCATGGTGGTATCCAAGCAAAAGTAAAATTCTGGGATGACTTCATAAGTGTAGCAAGAGATTATTTAGAGAAATAAAACTAGTATTTACTCTCATAACTATGTTCTGTTATTCTGCACAATCAAAAGTCCTGGTTTGATGTGAACACCCTCAAATGATTATTATAGATTTTTCATAAAGTTCTACCAAAAAGAAATAAAAGCATTTCATGAAAACCATTAGGAAAATTGGGGGTCCCCCCGAAACATCTTTCACGGAGTCTATATGTGTATACCCAGGTTTTTTTTTCCTCATTAAAAAAAAACAAGGATTAGGAAAAACACACCGACATTTGGTTTTATGTTGACAACATTTTCATTCACATGCCCCAATTTGCATGTAAAAGCATAATGGCATATTAGCATTCATAATGTGGCTGATTCAGCCAATGTGTACAGTGCTGGGTCTAGAAAACTGAAGTGTCGTGAGTATTTTTTTTTTAAAGCAGCAGTGGTGCCACATCTAGCTTAATAAAGCAAGCAGAGCTCATTAGAATTCCTGTGACCTTAACAGATGTCTCAAAATGTCTTGCATAATAGTAATTCTATTTAGAATGTATTGTGGCTTGCCTGTCAGGGTAAATGGCAGCATCATAGCTTGACTTTTCTGCTACAGGTTAAATCCACTGAAATAATTTGTTTCTTAGAATTCACGTAGCATGATTAGAGTGATTATTAATAAACTCTTGAGGTGACCACGGAAACCCGCCAAATAAAACAAACCCAGAAAGCAGATGAAATTACAGCAAAGAATATAATACTCTGCGTACTCTGAAACAAAAAAAAATAGATTAACTTGATCAAATTTCTGAAGGCTGATGCGTTGAAAAGTAGGCTATAAAACATTGGTCCAACCTGACTGGAAAACGCAGCTGGTTCTGTTTCCGTACACAATTCTTTTCCAATCTTAACAAGATTTTTGCTTATAATTTTTTTTTGCACTGTTATGCTAAAGCAATCTTGAGCACTTTCCCCCTGTCTGAGCCGCATAACGCATTATAATGAGGCTTACTGACAGAGTGAGCTGTCTGGAAATAAAAATGAACCCTCATGTACAGTATTATGCCTATTTCTTTACTTGCTTTGGATGGACATAAAGATGTTCAGCATGGTGAGATAAAAGGAGATGTGCTGGGTGAATAGTACCAAGGTCAAGAAATCCTCGCCTGAATGACAGGCGCTTGGTAAACTCTCCCCAAAAATGATTGACACTGAATAAGTATTGTACAGGGCGATAAACGAAAGCGATCTGCCCCGGTGTCTGGCAGGCTACACCTTAGTTATGTTAATGTACATTTAAGCATCACAAATAATAGATGCGGCCTAAATTATAAATCGGTTTTCTTGGCATCCGCAGGAGAAAAACAAACGTGGTGCAGTAATGTGGTCTGAAGTGAAAAACAGATTGCTTTGCTCCGAGAGCGTGGTTCATCACTCGAGGAGCTGCAGTTTGACTGAATGAACAATGCATAAACTTCATTAAATATTTGAAGACAGGAGTGGACAATTAACCTACTATCTGGAGGACTTTGCAGGAGAGTGGATAAGAATAAGATGTTATGTTATGTTATGTTATGTTGTGGCATTGCTGTTAGATAAACACGCAGAGTGTCACACTGCCTGGCACTTCGAACGGTCACTTGCAAGATCAACAGTGTTTTGTAACGCCTGTAGTACTGTCTCCACTTCACTGGATAGCAAGAAGGAGATATATGTATTTTTTTTTCCTTAATGCACCCGAGACAAAACTGGAAGTAGGGTTTTTTCACTAGCTTGCTCCACTCCTACATTTCTCGAGTCTGATTTGGAGATTGCAGACAAACGAGTCATTCGTTGGCGTGTTGCAAAAGAGCCAGCTGGCTTACAGGAAGTCCATTTTCACGCTCGCGAGGCAACCCTTACGAAAACTAATGGTACATTCCATGTTCTAAGAGCTGGCTTTCTGTTTTCCTTTGACAGCCTGCCTGTGTTGTTTATGCAAACGTTATGTCAACACTAAACACCGCATCTATAAGAGTACACCAGGTCATTTCTATCCGCCGGTGTTAAGCTATAAAAAGCTGTCCTTGCTGCCACGGCTGAACGTCTTAAAGCCGCTCACAGCAAATGACAGAGTGAAGAAGATAAACGCGTCCCGGCTTACCTGTCCCTGCTGTCCTCACTGCCGCGCGCATTTACTCCGTCGCGAAGCCGAGTCCAGGGTCCGCATCCCTGTCATACGACGCGTGGAGTAACGCTACTTCTGCTGCTGCTCTCTCTGTCTCTCTCGCCTGCTCCTTCTTTCCCCTCCTCCTTGTCAAACGGGAAGCGCAATCCCAACACTCAGCCGCGCGGCGCAGCGCAGCACTCACTCATTCGCTCGCTCGCTCACGCGCAAGCCACGCAAAACAAGTTCGCGCCGCGCCGTACCTCCCGCACGAGACGCCCCGAGGGCCACGCCCCCTCTTTGCCTTCCGCCACTGGACGCTCTTAAAAGGTTTACGCTCGTTAATAATCATGAGGCAGTATCAGCATACGGCGCTCATTGGCTCAAAGAATCCCTCCGTTCCCCCCCCCCCTCGTTTCCCCTTCGCTTGAGGCCGCTGTCAGGTGACGTCATGGAACATTCCAAAAATTCCAAATTGCAGCATTCTTCACTGGAAGATCTTCAACACGTCGCAGTGTACAGGAACCATAGAGTCCATCAATATGCTTGCATGCACATGAATGAAACATTTCCTCCCGCGTCTCCTTTGGGAACGTCATGTCAGGGCTGCTACTCTACAGGTTTAGGTCTAGGTTTGAAAAAAACAAAAACAAAAGATGAAACCATCTAATTATGCACAGGTCAATTTTCCACGTGCACAATATCTCATTTGTTCATAGGTGCAGAATGAATAGCCACATAATGACACAGCCGTTTGTGTTCTACAGCAGTCATACTTCAAGTGGGTCATGCCCTGGGGATCTATGATTGTTTCATTTAATTACAGTAGTGGAAATCACACTCCAACATGATCAGACCTGTTATATTTATTATCACCTCACAGCTCCAGGGTGTCCGGTTCAGTTCTCTGGTTACTGTTTGTGTGAAGTTGAGCATGTTGAGCATGTTCCCTTACTTTCATGTGGGTTTCCTCCAGGTTATCTGGTTTGTGTGTGTGTGTGTGTGTGTGTGTGTGTGTGTGTGTCTGTGTGTGTGTGTGTGTGTGTGTGTGTGTGTGTGTGTGTGTGATGCTCTAACGTGGAGTGCTGTCTCAGTGTTCATGGGCTTGGCTCAGGAGCCACCACAACCCATAATAAAGTGATTACTGCAGAATGCACACATGCAGAAATGCACAAATTAATTATATTTGCTAATGATTTCTCAAGGCGGCACACCGGAACTGTGGCCTCACACCTCCGGAGGGAAGGGTTCAATTTCGTGTGAAAAGAGTTTCCATGTTTTCCCCATGCTTTGTGGGTTTCCTCCGGGTGCATTGGTTTCCTTCCAGAGTCCAAAGACATGTAGGCTAGGCTAATTCATTCATTAATCTTCTATATCGCTTATCCTGTGCAGGGACGCGGGGGCCTGCAGTCTATCTCTGGAGACTTTAGGCACAAGGCGAGGGTATACCCTGGACAGGGTGCCACTTAATTCAGGGCACACACACACACACACACACCCACACACACACACGCACACACACGCACACACACACACGCACACACACTGAAAATTTTTTAAACAGCAATTAATTATTATTATTATATATAAATTAGTTGAATGAATCATTTTATCATAATTATTTTTTCACCTTCACCAGTCCCTTGATATGGGTTCAATCCAAAAGCTTAAACTACAATAGCTGTACAAAATCTACAATATCTATAATGCGTATACTACCTATAAATGTCAACTTTGACCTAAAGTCTGATGTCTATGGAAAGGTCAGGAAACAGAACGCTCAAAAGCTGGAAATAAATAGCCAGTGTTAATGAAATAAAGCTGTACTGAGAGTCATTTTATTTTATAGTAGAACACTTTTTTAGAATTGAATATTTTAGAATATGTGCCTTGAATTTTGCATGAATAAAAAAAAAAAGAGTATTAAACTTGTCGGTGTGATTTAAGGTCAAAGTTCAGGTGTCAGTTGGGTTACAAGAGTTTTCCTGTGTCACCCATAGTGATATGTACTTGGTTCCATTGGTGAGAAAAAAGACTTCACTGGAAATGATTTGTACCGCAATCACTCAACATCAAGTTCTATTAGATAAAAAGCTTTATCTTTTTGAATAAGAAATGACAATGCTATTTTCAGAGTGTCTTGTGTGTCAGGGAAGAGACTGTTGCTAAAGTCAGCACATTTTCTTTCATTCCCTTACGCACTCTTACTCCCTGGTGCTGTTTAGCTTCTTCAGTTTGAGATACTGCTATTTAATGCAGCTCTAAGTGATAGATGGAACCACATGAGAGCTATTGTAAAGCATGCCTTTTGTTTCATTTAACCCTGTATATGAATCAGTAATAAGTGGGTGATTTGGGTGAGACGATGATCTGCGCTGGTTGTTTTATGCCTCATTTTCATCAAAATGCTCCATTTAATATGACAATAATGATGAAGTATCTCTTAAAAAATCAGTTGTGTGACGCACACCATTTACTTTTAGTGATTCATGTGGACTATAATAGTTTAAAGAGACCTGTGCTATCTGTTAAGGTTATGAATAGTTTGTTGCCTTGAAATGTTGGTATTATGGCAACATGTTTTAGATCTATGAATGGATAGTGGTGATGAATCAGTATTTTATATAGCCCACTGTTCAGTTCGATAGAAATAGATGTTAGCAGCATGGGAGTTCAGTGTATTTCCTCTAAGGTTAAAAGACACAAAAATGAACAAGTCTCAAAACAGGTTGAAGTAGCGAATTAATTACCTGTCATCTAAAGCCTAAAGGAAAGCCAGTTCTACTGGGCCAACTGGTTGGGTGTCTTGTCATTTCAGGAGGTCAGATTTGTCTCTTCTGCTCTCAAATTATGCAGCATGGAGACTGTCAGTTTACTTTGGCAGCGTTCTACAGACACGACTGTTTCC
This sequence comes from Clarias batrachus, assembly GCA_003987875.1. NCBI lineage: Eukaryota > Metazoa > Chordata > Actinopteri > Siluriformes > Clariidae > Clarias > Clarias batrachus. Next base: position 20,628 of record QMIH01003339.1, read on the forward strand.
TCTTTCTCTCTTGCTCTCCCATGGTCTGTTTGAGATGGAATTACTCACGCTCACACTCCCACTGTTTGGCGTGGAGTTACTCACTCTGATTCGAACACTCTCCAGAGATCCCTTTCCTCTCCACATATAACCCACTGTGAGACATCTTCCTGCTTAAATTGGTCGAAGTAATAAAGTACACCAGTATAGCATAGTCCATGATATGGACAGTGTTTATAAACAGGCTGTGGAGTTCTGTTTTTGAATTTTGTCAGTGACATCATAACGGTACATATGACATGTGTCGCACTCGAGTAGTATAACTGTAGACGGTAAGAGTTACTGGCTCATTTCAGCAAATTCAATGGAATATTCAAACATTATTATTGTAAGCTGCATCAATTTCATTTTTTATGATGCTGAGATCATTTGGCTAGAACGCAAGCTTGTGTATAACTCATTCCTCATTGCTCACAGAGCAGAACACAATCACTGCATATTCATTGTCGGGAAATATATGTAAATGCTCAGACTTTATAGTGGGGAAAAAAGGTGGTGAAGCAGTCGATAAAAAGTCTCTGGTTGTATATCATTTGGCACGCTGAGTTGAAAACGAGGTGACAGGCTTCTGGAGCTCCTGCAGCGCACAGCAAAGTTCACCTGGCACTCAGGTGATGAGTCACAGCTCTCCGGGCTCTGGCCTTGTCATCGGATGCCAGCACTGCTCAGACTCCCTGCAGAGAATGAGGGGGCGGCGTGTCTATCGTCATGGCAGCCACGGCGCGAGGCTGACTCACACATGGTGCTGCATGGAGGGTAAAGTGTGTAAGGGGGAGAAGGGGATGTTGTCTAAAATAGCTGCTTTGTTAGGTTCATTCTCATCTGCACTAATGTGTGTGTGTGTGTGTGTGTGTGTGTGTGTGTGTGTGTGTATGTGTGTGTGTGTGTGTGTGTGTGTGTGTGTATGTGTGTGTGTGTGTGTGTGTGTGTGTGTGTATGTGTGTGTGTGTGTGTGTGTGTGTGTGTGTATGTGTGTGTGTGTGTGTNGTCTAAAATAGCTGCTTTGTTAGGTTCATTCTCATCTGCACTAATGTGTGTGTGTGTGTGTGTGTGTGTGTGTGTGTATGTGTGTGTGTGTGTGTGTGTGTGTGTGTGGGTGTGTGTGTGTGTGTGTGTGTGCATGCAGCACAGAAACTCTTTGTACTCTGCACGTAGTTATATTCTGTTTTGAAGGCATCAGTGTTGATGTTTTATGTTCATATCTACCATGTTAAGCTTTGTACCCTGCAGGCGTGTGTGTGTGTGAGAGAGAGAGAGAGAGAGAGAGAGAGAGAGAGAGAGAGAGAGAGAGAATGGACAGAGCAGGAGCGGAACCAATACAGTGTGAGAGCGCCACACTTTGACAATATGATCTTTGCAGGCTTATGTAATCTTGCTACCTGCATGCATCTCTTCAAGCAGACGACCAACACAGTGAGTATTATATAACTACATTAGTCTCCCCTCAGAGGCCTGCTGCACTTGCGCAGTGTACACCACAGGAATAGTGAGAGAGAAACAGAGAGAATGTATTGCAGGCTGCTGTGACACTAACATATTCAATAATGCTGCAGAGGTAGAAAGAACAATAATGCAGAAAATTGTCCTCTCTCTCTCTTGCTCAATACATGATTCTTATATGCACTTATGTTTGTACAAAAGCAAATTAAGAATGTGTGTTTTAGCTCTTAATACACTTTGTCACATCTAGCTCTTATCAAAAATGTAAATTAAGTGAATGCTATTTTTAATATAAACTATGGAGTACTGTATCTAAAATAAATGTTGCATAATAACTACGTTGTTATTATGTGATCCTATGCAGTGGAGTATAAAAATAATAAATAATCCTGCTTATTTTAAAAGAGTATATAGGGTAAGTGCACATGTACGCACATGCATATGCGTCTTAGTGAACACTGCGGGAACTATTCTCTCTCTCTCTCTCTCTCTCTCTCTCTCTCTCTCTCTCTCAGTTTTAGGATAGTCAGACTGTTCAAAGCTTACAAATGCACACTGGCATGCAGGCACCAAGTCTAAAGAAACTAATAGTGTGGTAATGTCGGGTAGATGTTCTCAGTGCACGTGTGCCAGCAGTGCCCAAACTCAATTAGCTGTCCTCCATACTGCACTGTAATCCAATGTGCCTGGGTCTTACACTTAGAATGCAATTACACCTCTGACAGGCACGCTCAGTCATTTCGCAATTAGGACATGGTTTGTGCAGTCCTTCTCAAAATGAATATTTTCGATGAAAACCTACCATGGCAGGATAAATGAGCTGGTTTGGCAAGTTTGGATTAAGAACAAAGAGAATTTTCGAGTGCAAAGGAAGGTCGGTACAAAGATCATTCATCATAAGTTCTGTTTGTTCCCCAGCTTGATTATTATTTCCGCCGTATGATAAAAGAGAAACCTCTGTAATTGTTCCAGGTTAGTATTAATGACGTGGCTACAATTGATGCGAATGCTTGTGTAAAGTGGTTACCACATGTAATTTCAAAAATCATAACAATTCAGTGTATAAGCTTCATAAGGCTTTCATTATTTTCATGAAAGAGCGTCTTAGATTTTGCATCAGGTAACCGAAAATGTTTAATTAAATAATACATGCAGGATCATTTAGAGAATGCATTAAGCCTTCTCTGATATCCCTGATGGAGAAATGAAAATACTTTCCTTCACCATTGGAGGAGAGAGTTACCCCTGCACAACTCTGTTCCTCATATGATAATTTGTCACTGTAAGCAAATTTAAACAAGAAAAAAAAGGCAACAGACTGAGCTTTTAGACAAGTACAGACACTTATTTCCAAGACTGTGTTATTTTTAAATGTCTCTATGTGGGCAAAGTGAGACAAGGTTTAAAAAAAAAAAAAAAAAGACTTCACCTAGAAACACATCTCCCAGACTCTCCAGCCTTGAGATGTACAACTTCACATGCTGTCCTCACTAAAACATTGCACTTGAATAAAGGATGTTAATGAGCATTTGGTAACACTGTATTTGTAATGATGATGAAAAGCAGATAATTTGTGTGTTTAGTGGAATAGTGTTGATTAATAATGTGTTAGACCAGTCAAGCAGTCGGCCGAGTTACTCTCCCCGAGCCTTTCTACCAGACAGTGTGGTGTTGACTTTGGCAACGCTAGTACATGTTCAACAGCTGCAATAGTCTTTGACCTCATCTGATCTTTTTTGTAGTCAGTGCCAAAAACCGTTGGTTTTGCTGCGTTGTCTGAGTTTTGGTTTATTGGGATACAGCCCAGCATAGGTCTGAGCTTCCAGGAAGTATAAACCCGTGAGTACAAGAAAACGAGAATGGAGGCCAAATGTAATGAATATGCCAGGGTAATTTTATTCTTCACCTGAGTGTTTGGGGCAGACTGTGGCAAATTATTATTTTTTTCCTTCTGAATCAGACAAAAATGGAGTGTTGTACTCCATTCTCTCACCACTTGGTAGTAGTGAACTGATGACTCTTCCTTGATTTATTATTATTTTTTAAAATATTCTGTATACAGTTAGACCAATGCTCATAATGACATGATGCCTTCAGTGTTTATTAAATTGCAAAAACCATTCTCACTTTTACAGTACATTGCCTCCTACTGTACTTCACTCATTGTCTTGGAATGAAAAACAAAAAATGTCTTGTCTTAAATAACACTTGCTAATCAGTTTGCTGAAAAGAACAAATTAACTTTAAACACTGAACCTGGTGTATGCTTACTTGGTAAATAGCAAGACTGAGCCTATGAAATGTAATAACAGTGACATGCTTTTGGCTTTGAGAGGTCCTGATAAGATTCAGTTTGCATTCTGCTTAACGTCAAGTGTTCATCAGTCCTGGTCCTGGAGAGCCACAGCCCAGTGGTGGTACAGTACTTTGAAGCAGAACTGAGAAACACTGCTTACACACATTAGACAAGACCAATGTGGAAGAACAAGAACTTGTTCAACATTGACGACTGTCAATCACATTACACACAACTGCGTTTCCAAAACCAGGGGGATGGACTGTTCCATTTCAAGTGTGATGGGGGAAATTACTTGCAAACATGGACAATATATTACTGTATGATAAAATAAGCAACAATAATTTGTTCAATTATATGTTTTAAATACACAAACCTTCAAATTGCTCAAGTTAAAGTATTGAATATGTTTAATATCCTCCTTGTGTTCTAGCCACCTAAAACAGGTCCAGTTCCAAGCTTGTGGAATTTACCAAACATAATTATATTTTGTCTCGCTTCTTTGAAACGGAACCGTTCCTAAAATTTATACGCCTGTGTTTTTCTTAGCAATGGACGACTCATTTCAGCAGTGCACAGAGCCAAACACCTCAGAAGTGTGAGAGAGCAGTAATTGCTTGTAAATGAAAAATGGGTTTATGCTCAGTGGTGCCAAAGTGAGGTCTTGGGACTGGGAAAACGGATGTCTAAAAGCGTCAACACAAACACAAGAGAAAAAAAACGTGAAGAGGTGGATCATCTTTCGTACATACCATTTTTTACAAAACGATTCTCACTTAAAGATCAGCCTTGGTCATCACAATCAAAGAAAATTGTATTTGCTCATTAGCCGTGCCCTCTCTATTATCACAATTTAAGATGTATATTTTAGTGAATTTTTCCCCCTTCCCATCCTAACAGGTATGAACAGAACCTCAGTTCCACCTAGTGGACACAATAAATCTCACCTCCCCAAACAGACGTTACGTAACGCACCTGCTACATATCAGAGACAACACAGACAGAAAGGCGTTTGTTAGCTGGAGAATGGTTTTTATTGAAGTATTCAGAATTGCCACATGCAGATCAAACTACAATAAATCACCATGTCTGAACAATGTGCAATGCCAGAACTGCCTTTTGTATGGTATAAATCAAGCAAGGCACTTGTGTCCCTAGGTCTGGGTCCAGGCCTGGACATTGTTGATAAGCCGGGTTATCAATTAAGGCACTTTTAGTGTTGTCACCACTGAAAACCGTGCAGGTTGCTGCTAAATCAATACCATGAGTCCACCAGAATACTTAGTGTTAATTGGATACTCTGGGTCATATGTATATACACATATCAGAGGCATTTGCGTGCTTAAATTGTATTAATATTACAATCTTTCCAATGGAATCATGAGGACGATTCTAAACGCAAGTAATACATCACAGTATTTACAATACTTGCGTCAAAAAACCCCAGAACACTTAAATCAAGTTCTTAGGATACTGATCATACGATTTATCACTAGAAACCGTCAATCACTGAACAAGAGGACTTAAAATCTACAGTATTTCAAACTTAAAAGTACCATCACTTTCAACCGACAATATAAGTCAAGTGTACATACAGTGCAAATTGTGTTAAAACTGGAAGGGACTTTCCTTAAGTAATGATTATATATAAATAAAAAGAAATATTGAACAGGAAATGTTTCACTTACAAGTAAAATAAAATACAATATATCTACATACCCAATTCACAATATCAAATGCAAGAAGGAAGAAATTAACATTAAAAACATGCATAAAATGATGAGTTGTAGTATCAAGCTTCTGGGATTCAAATATCAGACCATCTTGTTTATAGTTGCCTTCGACAATGAAACCTTGGATTTAGAAGTGAAATATATTAGTGCATGCATAGTTTTACATAGTTAACCATCTGAAATGTTTAACAATTATACCACTACAGTCCACTATAAAAACATGGCCTAGCCCGCTCTGAAATGACGCCCAGGTTATTGCATGACACTATACAGGACGGTTTGTGTTTGCAGGTCTGATTATCTGTTCAAGATCAACTGCAAGACAAGGTGAAAAAGCACCACTATCATCACCATGTTTGCCAAACAGATCAGTATTTAATATTACAGTTCTAAGCAAGCATGATGCAGCATGTGTCATGTGTTGCAATAGTGTAGGGAGTGCTTATCTCTCCCACACACTGCCTCCATGGGGCTCGTGTAAGGGCCGGAAATAAACAACCCCTTCTGACAGCCCCATGGCCACAGGCAAGTTCGGTATCACATGCTCTCATCCCTGCTGAAATTGCTTGAGGACAAATTGCTTGACTACTGTAAAATATATAGCCCTGATAGAGAAATGAGCCTCCAGTAAAGAGTGTGTTCATTTTAGGTAGAGAAGGTTTGTAGCAGCAATACCAAGCAGACTCATACTCGTGGCTAGATTGATAAAAGTAAAATGGACTGTTGAATAGTACCACACTGTCACCTTTTGTCTCAGGAGGGTGTCCGAGTTATCCCTTTAAGAATACAAGCAGCAAGTATAAAGAAAAGATACAACTACACCAGTAAAGAGTCTTCATGAAATGCACAACAATCTGAAAATAACAGGGTTGTTAAATTTGTTGGAAAGCACAAAAAAAAAAAAAATCATCATCATTTATCCTATAGTACACTACATGTTGACAGCTATAACTCCACAATACCAAGAGACGTAGCACCACCCTCCTCACATGCGCACATAACTGTGAGAAAGGAGAAAGGTGGCTCAGCTGAAATCTCGGTTGGGGAAGATGAGTGGGCCCAAAAGGGTCCAAAGGTAGAGAGCCAGTCCCAACCAGCTGGAGGAGATCTTCACCCACACCGCAGGCATGCTGCTCTGCATGGCCTGGGTGTTTATATCAGGCCTGTGAGAAGAAGGAAAGATGGTTAGTAATCCATGTGTTTATTGCACAAGATACCTATGGCATTCGAACCTGGGTAGTAAAGCAAGAAAACATTTAGCTACTTATACACAAGGCAGCTTTTTATGCTCCCCTCCCCCCTGACTGATGACTAAAAAATAAAAATAACTAGATGCCAGTCCTCCAAGGAAGACATGTGTTGTCGGCCCACCAAATGTGCTACAGTTCTTTTTATGCTGTACAGCAAAATTAAAGAGTCACACTTTCCTCCTGAAACAGGAAATGGACCAAACCTTCAAAAAACCTTTAATAGGAAGCAAAGATATGCTCTGACAGACGCGGGGCGACGGATAGTGATCTGTACGTGTCATCTACAGTATGTTTCGCAGGCAGGTGACAAAACTACCTGGTCACAGACATCTTTCATCAAACTGCTATAGGATAGATCAGGCATGGGCAAACTACGGCCCGGGGGCCACATGTGGCCCGCTAAACGTTTTGATTCGGCCCGCCAAACTTGAAAAAATTTACTAAATTAACCTTGTTAATGTTTTATTCCCCCTGTAATTCTGATGTTTCCTCCCAAGGTGTGTATATTTTCCCCCAATGAGGTGATGTTACAAAAGCATGCCATCTATCTGCTCCTGTTCCGGCCTCTTTGTCAAATGTTAGAACTCAATGTGGCCCACGAATCAAAGTTTGCCCACCCCTGGGATAGATGTTTCCAGCTCAACAAAACAACTTGATTCCATAATTTCTTCATGATTACTCATTTCCTGGAAGGCAGACATTTTATCTTGACTCACTACCTGGCACAGTTTTGCTCTAATTCACACCTCAAAACTTCAACTTTCACGTTTCTGCTGCCAAAGCTGTTCATGGCCACATTTCTCAGATTACACTTTTATTTTAGGAGATGCTTCAATACATGGCAGCATGTGAGATACAATTGTATCTTCATCTGTCCTGCTAAATTTTGAATGTATGCAAATATCCTCAGTTGTGTACACACCTCTAATCTTGAAACTGTGTCAGCTGTAGCTACACAGCAATTTTTGGTAAGGTCAGCATAAAGGTATATGAAAGATACATTAAAATAAATAAAAGGCATCTCTGAAGGCAAAGAAAGGCACAAACCGGAGTTACAATGAATATGGCAAACTTTACTGCGTCAAATACACCTCCAATTGAAAGATTTACTAAATCAGAATTTAAAAATCTAGGTAAAAACATCACATTTTCACGGTTTCAGGTCTGCGTTTGGTGAAAGAGTCACAATGACGACACACCATAGAAATCACAGCCTTTTCATTGTTTCAGGTTCAAACCAGATTTCCACGGCTTTCACTCATGGAAATGTGTTTCTTCATACTGATTACATGACTAATCAGTCAATCAGTCACATGACTGTTTAATGATATTACACATTTATCTCACACAGCGATATATACACGAGGGACTTTCCCCACCATTTAGTGATTTAAAAAAAAAGTTCCTCAAGGTCATCAAAATTACAATACCTTCACGTTCTGCTACTAGAAATGACAGAAGGACAATCACCTTCAAGCCCTAGCGTGCTACAACACTGTACAACCCACTTACTTGTACCAGTTGGTAAGAGTCATCATGATGTACAGTGAGGCCAGGAAGAGGTGAAAATGAAAGAATGAATAACTATAGGTGACTCCGTCCTCCTCATTATCCACCATTCGCCGCAGGCCGTCATCTCCCACCGGTCCGTCCACGTCTGAACCACGACCCTCCTCTGTTTGCATCAGCCTGTTAACCTGAGCATTACTGGATGAGCGGATACTGTGCAGAGACAGAAAGAGTGCTTGGTCAGGAAAATGTTGACAACAGCACATTCAAGCATCTCATACTTTACACTAAATTAGAGGCTGCATAGAGTACTTGATTTGCTGACCAATACAGGTGTTAAAGATGTGTGGAGTTGTCGACTAGACAGCGAGAGAGAGAGAGAGACAGAGAGAGAGAGAGAGAGAGAGAGAGAGAGAGAGAGAGAGAGAGAGAGACAGCATGGCTGATAGTAAAGAAATGCAGGCTAAATGTAATTTCACTGGGTAGTCAGATTAGATGGTCACCTGTACATTGTGTAATATGACAAGTAGTATTTTCCCCTTATTTATTTTAATAAAATATTATAAATTCCACTTTACTGAAGAGCAGAGTTGCATACGGGGATTTTTCCTTTATATACATTTCTTCGACAGTTCTTTTGTTGTCCTAAGGGCTGTCATAAAATTATTATTGCAAAAAGCTCCAAGTCAACCAATCTCCTTCACATTGTTTCCCTTCAAAAGCAAGAAACGAATAACAGCAGGCACTTAAATTTTTTCAACCATTTAGGCTTTGACCCTTTGGCATCATCGTGCGGAACTATATCACAGGCTTTTTAAACAAGAAGAAATGCTTACAAACATGCTCATTTCCAGAAACACAATTTGGGCAAATATTTTCATTTTTTTCATATAAATTTTATGACCGACCTTCGTAAATATTGTAGTTAGCCCTTAAGCTTCAGAAAAATGAAAAATAGACTGGTCACTAAGTGATGAGGGATCTGTTTACAGAGTTAAGATTTCAACACTGCTGCCCAACACAGTATGTCGCATAAAATTCCTGCTGTCTGTTATGACCCAAATGAGGAGGGGTTCCCTATCGAGTCTGGTTCCTCTCAAGGTTTCTTCCTACTGCCATCTCAGAGTTTTTCCTCGTCACTGTTGCTCTCGGCTTGCTCATCAGGGACAATCTGATTATTATGATTTATACATATTTTTCTTGCTCATACACATTCCCATAATTTTCTTTTAATTTTGTAAAGTTGCTTTGAGACAATGACCATTGTTAAATGACCATTGTTAAACATAACAGATTTATTATTTTGTTATTATATTAGAATATGTATATGCTATATTATTATTATTGTTGTGGTATTCTTTACTGTTTTTTAGTAAAGCTGTAGGGTGGAAATGGAAATTTGTTTATGGCTGTTGATAGAATAGTACTTAGACACATTGCCTACTATTTATTTATATTTCAGTGCAATAACAAATTTGGGAAGTTGAAATTTTCTGATTTATTTATTTATTTTTAACTGCCCTACCCAGACATCTTTAAAACTTGTGAAACATCGGACACCCATCCTACCAAAGCCACAAGGTACATCTTTGTATCAGATTAGCATCTTTACCATGTCATAATAATGTTACCAGTACAAATTTTCGAGTTAAAATGTGACACTCAATATGATCAAATATTATAATGATGCAGTGGTATGTTGTACCTGGCATAAAAGGTGCAAAAGAGGAAAATGACGAGCCCCACTATGCCCTGGGCATCCCACCACTGCACAATGCCCGGAGCGCTGGTTGGTGTAGGTTGTGTAGAGCTGACACTTGCATTGGTCACCAGACTCAAGAGGCTGGGATTACACTCTCGATCTAAGAGAAATTCACATGAACACTTGATTAAAAACAGACATAGAAACATGCAACATAACGTGTACAACATGTACAGGAATAACACATCATAATCCTATGCTAGGTGATCAATAAAACCTTGGCTGTACATGGTTCAACATGGTGTAGTTACCCATGATGACATTTCCTAATGCAACTCTATACTATAAGTAATGATCTTTAATGCATTTAAGCAATCATCTTTTCCATGCATACAACATGCCAAACACTAACATATAGGTTGAGTTAAAATTGTATAAACAATTATAATGTGCCACAGAATTGTTTAGAGAACTTTGTCTAGAACAGTTATTGTACCAGAGCGCATGGACAAGCAGTATAGTCAATGACATTGCTTCTTTGGCATCTTAAACTTTGGTCAAATCCAAAATTGGATGCAGATTCATCATATGTATAGTTTCATCATATATATAGGATTCAAAATAGAAAAATGGAAAAGCACTATGAAAAAGTTCCTACAGGAGATTTCATGACAAGCAGTGTATCATTGCATTATACTGGTCAGGCTACATACAGGTTCATAGGACACCTCTTCCCATATATTTAGTATGTTTGGAGTGGGGTTTGGCCATAAGTAAACCACTTGTTAGGTGACAGTGAAGTGGCACACACTGTCGCATTGTATCTCTAGGGTCCGGATTCATTTCCCGTTCAGGTCTGTGTTCATGGAGTTTGCATGTTCTTCCCGTGCTTGGTGGGTTTCCTTTGGGTACTCTAGTTTCCTCCCACAGTCCAAAGGCATGCAGATTAGGCTAACGGACATTCCCAAATTGTCCATAGTGTGTGAATGTGGGTGCGAAAGTTGACCGGTGGTCCTACCACAGTGGCAATATGGAAATGAATACAATGGTCACCATTGTCCTCCATGGTCCCTAGTTGAAATACAGAAGTTCCTAAATGGATGGAATCCACTTGTTAGTAAAGCTAAAAAGATTCAATTTGCTCGGATGCATAAAGATTAAACTTTTGAGCAATGCAAAAAGGTCATGTGGTTAGATCCATCCAGACTGACAATGTTACATAGTGATGGGTGCATCAAGGTATTAAGCGAAGCACACTATCATACATAGTGCCCTCTGTACCAGCCTCTGCAGGTAGTGATGGTCAGCTTTAGGCCCAGCAACGTAATGTGGCAACAAAAAAAAAGATGTCAACTAATGACGTGAATGTACTGATTGACCGAGTTATTACATCAATAGAGTTTTCCTTCCCTCACAGTAGAGACATTTTCCAGGACACTAATTGAGTGGTTCTGGGAGTTTGACTAATGATTTTCACACATGACCTGGCCATCACATTGTGTGCTGTAATAAACGTTAAAGGTGAGTGTTATGAGAACACTTACTGAAACGTTTTTGTTTTACTGAAACAAAAAAGAAATGATGGAAATTTTGGTTGGAAAAGAAATCATTGGACATGAAAAACCCTTTTTTTGTCTGTCCTAAAAATGCAGATCAAAACAAAACAAAATAGAGTGCATAAAACTCCTGTAGGAAATCTTTGTACATACACTACCGCTCAAATTTTAGGATAATTTTCTAACTCCATGGTCGTTCATGATTTTTAATTCTTTCTATATTGTAAAAAGATGCTGAAGGCGTCTAAAATATGTAATAATCTCCTTCGAATAGTTGGTGTTGAGATGCATCTACTACTTATGCTCTGTAAATCCTTCATAACGGCTCAAATACGAGGTGGTGTTAATTCGTGATTGAGGCTGATAACTCTAAATGAACTTGTCCTCTGCAGCAGATGCAAGATTTGGTCTTTTTTTCTTGGGAAGGTCTTCATGAAAGCCATTTGTATCATGGTGCTTGAGGTTTTGCAAATGTACTTGACAATACTGTTCTTGCAAGAACTATTAAAAAAAAGCTGACCTCCGTGTCTTAAAATAACAACTGACTCTTGCTGTTCTTGTTACATAATTACCTAATTCCATGGGTGTTATTTCATAGTTTTGAAATCCTCAGTATTGTTGTAGAATGTAGAAAATAAATTACTAATCAAAAACAAAGAAATCTGCAAGTGATCCCACACTTTTGAACGGTAGTGTATGTGTATACACATACATGTTTACTATGGGATAACTAGAGCAAATAAGAAATTAGACCTTCTCTCAAGGTTATAAAGCATAAATAAACAGAACACAAGAGGACAAAGGATCACAAGCCTATTCTACAGCATGATACTCACACCTCAAATCCATTAACCTGAGAAAGTTAAATATATTTATTATAATATAAACATATGACTAAATTAACCATAATAAAAAAACAAAAATTTTCTTTTAAAAGACTTACTAGGGTTGTTGGTCATGGCAGACCAGGTGACGTACATGGTGTACAAACTGATGAGGGATGACTGGAGCAGACCAGATTGTGGAGAGGCATCCTGTGACACACAGAAATAAGAATAAACTATGTGAACTGTCTAATTCTCTAAAAGCAGTGATACTTAACATAGTATTCAGGGAACAGCAGGGGTCTGTAAAGGAGATTTTATTAGTACATCTGACTGGTAGATTGAATTGGTTTAGAAAGAAAAAAAAGAAGAAATATCTTTAAAACAACCAATTCCACCTAGGACCTAATAGTAAATACAATATTTAGAATTGAAAGCTCTACTGCACAAGCAAAAACATTACTGCACACATTCCAAAAAATGAACCCAATAACTAACAAATTTGATTACATTTATAAAATAAATCTGTATTGAGTATGTCAATGGATTTTATTCTACAGTATAAGGTTAAACCCCTGCTCAAAAGGCCATGTTTGAGCAAAAAGACTCCAGTAAATTTTCAGTTAATCTAACCTGCATACACAAACAAATATCTGTAGGTTTTAGAGATGGGGTGGAAAAAAACTAATTTAAGTTACATATTGTGATTCCTTTGTGTAGCAATTCATGCATCACCACACTGACCCAAAATAGATTTTTCTAAATTAATTTTTAATTTATATATTTCATTTGAGGTGTTACAATGTTGCCATTCTTCTATGATCCAGCAGGTGGCATGCTTGAAGCTATTGACAAAGCACAGCACTCTGTGTGGTAGGAGCAGGAGCACATTATATGTTATTGTAAGTTTGTTTAAAACGAACACCAACTGAAAAAATATTATTATTGAATTGAAATTATTTATAAAATCATAACAAGAACAACATGTCTGAATCGCACATTCAAATCGGCACCTGAATATTATGATAATATAATATATCATATAGGGAGGTCCCTGGTGATTTCCATCTCTTTTCATGGTTTTCAGGTTTCATCTTTGGGATTAACTGCAGTTTTTAAATTCACAGAATATGGCATTTTCTTATATTGGATATTACTGAAGCAATCTTAGAGGTGATCAAGCATCATGGACAAAAGATTCTTGTAGCAGTTATAAAACTTTTAACACATTGTGTTTCTAATTACATTCAAGAGAAGTCAGCAAGTGCTCTATAGAAGTCCATTTCTCCAAGTTGAAATGGAACTATGAGTAAAATAAAAAATTCCTTCCTCAGTGTAGTAAAGTCCCACTTAATACAACAGGATACACATCCTACCCTATGTACATCAACAAGTCTAAGGTCCTAAGATCATACCTGCACTTTGGGCAGAATGGACACCACAGAGATGATGACACAGAAGATGAGGTTCAGGCTGATGAAGACCTTGTGCTCTGTGCAGCCGTCAGGTTTAGTGTAATACAGATAGAAAAGCACCACAGCAGCAAATGCCAGGGCGTAGTGCAGGATGGTAAAAAACAGGAGACCTACACACAAACAAACCCCACTCTCAGATTATATCTCAGGTATGAGTGTAACCCAAGATTAGCCATTGTAAAGATAGATTTGCAGTCTTACCAAAAAACCAGCATTTGCTGTTGCCCTCCTCTGCATTTCTAACCCACACCTCATTCCATGAGTGAGCAAAGTCGATCAGAAGGATCAGCTGGATCAGGATGAACATGAAGGAACCCACAATGCCAAAGTAGAACCACACTGTGTAATGTAATATATATGTGTATATATACACATACATATACACACACACACACACACACATACAAAGAAATAAGAAAGATCAAGAAAACCCATACAGCGTTTGATGTTTCTTAAACAGATCTATCCATCTTAACAACCTATACCGACACCTATGCAGATAAATAAGAATTAGAACCAGAGAATTATTTCCTGAACTCAAACAATTAATCTCAAACAACTCATTAGAAATTAAAGCACGACAAATGTGTCACAACGGAGTAGTTTAAATTCGAAAAGCAGTCACAAACTAATGAAACCCAACTTTGAAATCTTTATATTTCTCTGGAGTTTCTTTAATTTCCCTCAGGATGAGTCATTTAGGCATCAGTGACATAGCAGTAGTAATACGATGAGGCACACTAACAGCTTGTCTAATTTCTAGTACCATATGCACAAATCTCAACACCCTCATAATTATCAATAATAATTTATCATTAACACCTATCCAACTGAAAACATTTTCCACTGATGCAAAGCTCAATTCTACTACTTCATAACGATTCTCAGAATCATATAATCAAAATGACAATGAAAATAATAATAACAATAAAAATAATAATAATAATAAACCTATTTGGCTAAAGGCTTCGAAAGAGTTTGATATTCTGAGTTTTTTTTCTTTTCCTTGGTAGTGTACTGTATATTCCCCAAAATAATAATAACAACAACAACCTGCAAGAGACTTGGAATCAAAATTCACCTTCTAACAGGTTAATAACAATTACAGTTTCAAAAACTACAAATTATTGAAAGGTTCAAGTAAAGTAAATACCTGTTTAAGGGATTTGTAGATAGAGGTCATATAAATCTTTTTTTTTTTTTTAGTTAATTAGATTTTTTTAAAAATCTGATGTCAGAGGTGTTTTCAGATTTGCATATCTTTTACAGATAATCAGCTGCATAATATTTATATTAGACATACCATCATTAAACGTTCCATCAGGGATAAAAAAGGCTCCAACAGTGATCCCCACCAAGATTAGAAACTTGAAGAACCAGAAACTGAAAATATAAAAGCCACAGAAAAGATAGCTTAGAGTACAGTACCACACAATTACAAAAATTACAGAAAGCCTTACCTTTCCACAACACAATGACAATCTCAGACATTAGACAGACAACAGGTGCAGTAATTCTACAGCTCACCCATTCTGAATAGCAGCGCGAGGATCCTTGCTGCTCCGTACACGGATCATTATGGCAGCAAAAAAGAAGAAGAAACAGGCCATGGCGAAGCACATGCGGTAAACAGATTTGTAGCCCACAATCACATCACAGTTAAACTGGTTCTCCATCCCTACAATAGTGGTCCCACCTTGACAGAAGCCAGGAATCTGTAGAAAAATAAAGTATGCAACATGATGTTTACACTGCGCATCAAAAAACAGCTCAGGGGAGGATGCAGTTCTCACCTTACGAAGCTGAGTCTCCATGCCGGGCAGTATCATAATTATAGACACGACCGTGCCTAGTAACAGGAAGAAGGAGAAGATCAGCCGCGTGACTGTAGAGTTGTTAGATGAAGGACAGCATCCACAGAGAAGACACGGGGCAGAGCCGCACAAACACGAAGCCTAGAAATTGTATTATTTAAAAATACATCAGTTTTCTCAAATGTTTACATGGACAACTATGGAAACTAGGTCTGCCTACAGTGAATCACGTCCTGACTTAGAGCTGGAGGTGTAAAATGGAAAAATGGTGACAAGAAGAGAAAATGTTATAAGACGTATAGCCTTAGTGCTCCAATGGAAGTTTCCAATAAAAATGATCAACAAGATTTCGTTTCTTGCAACAACAATTCCAGAACAGCTGACATGTCTTAAAATAATAATTGACTGTTGCTGTTACTTAATTACCTAATGCCATATGTGTTACACTGCACCTGTAACACAGCTCTGTACTGGTCGGTGCTACAGTACATTGTCACAGTGTATTGTATTACATTGTGTCATGTTTGTTACTATTTGCACATTTGCGTTTTATGTTGTCTTTTGCATAGCTGTTAGCTAGTATTGTTATGTCTTATGTAGCACTTTAGTCAAAAAACATTGACTAATGAAACGTTGTTTCATTTCTCTGTGTACTGAGCCATATATGATTAAAATGACAAAAAAAAAAAAAACCCTGACTCGACTTATTTCATAGTTTGGAAGAAAAAAATCCCAGTATTGTTCTAAGATGTTGAAAATAAATCACAAAACAAAAACAAATAAACCATTGAATTATAAGCTGTGGCCAAACCTTTGACTGATACTGTACAATCAAAAGTGTGTATAAAGTTTACATGACGACATCAAAACCCCGCCCACTTCCTATTTGCGTTAATGTTAATTACTACCTAGTATTAAGTACATTCATACGCATATCGATTAATTAGACTAACATACGCACGCACACACACAAAGATGGTAAATGACAGCAGTGAACCTTAAAGCAGGCCCATGTTGAAGTAAATAAGGTAGAAGAGTGAGATATCTATATCTATATATATATATACACACACACACACACACACACACACACACACACACACACAGTAGTTGTAAGAGCTAACCTAAAATAATTGTTAGAAAGCAAATAAGAAGCCATTTTGGATTACCCGTCAGGGTGTCACCGTCTCACGTAAACAAATTAATAATAATAATAATAATAATGACAGAAACGTCACGCTGTTACACAGTAAACACTACACCACAATCATTCCGCTAGTTATCTGAACCAGTTAAGTTAACCCAAATAACGCCATTATCTGACTGAATAAATAGTAACGTTATATTTCTACAGAGCTGTATCTTAGCAAAGCTATTCGGCTACCTTCCGTCTGAGTACAGAGAACTGATAAACAAGAAATAAATCACTTACACAGCTTGCAAGTGAGCATAATGCCATACAGGCCCCCATGTTCGAGAAGGCGCTAAACAACAATTCAGACCTTTTCCCTTCAGGGTTTAGTCAGTAGCTAACAATCTGCTAGCCACACCTTTAAACGGTAGACACGCTGAAGGGTGAAGTTCCGGTGTTATGCCCTAAAACGCCCCCCTGCCGCGGATTGCCCCCCATTACGCAATCGGTATCTTCAAAGAAAAGCCGCCGCGCCTTTTCATTCAAACGCTTTAGCGAATGTTTTTCATTCCCTGTGCTCGGTTTTGTAAACACAGTTGCTTTCAGTAACACGCTACTCCATTATGAGCACA